>PVKP010039065.1:0-20434 GCA_004027715.1 Plecturocebus donacophilus
ATAATCTTTAGAAATTTGGGAAATTCGAATGTTAAAGTCCTACGTTTGTATTGAGATTGCCACTATTTAAATGACCCGGAAGACGGTGCTGCATGAGGTGTGGGGTGCTGACCGTGTGTAAATAAAACGTTCTTTCGGCTAGACTCCGACCTGGGAAGTAAGTAGTAGCTGCTGTGATGATTGTCAGTGAAGGGAAAACCGTGTAATTGAGGAACGCAGATTATTGCAAATTTGAGGCCGAGTCTGATATCTGCTGGGGTGCAGACCACTGCCTTCTGCCCTCCCTCCAAGAACAGAGCGCTGGGTATCTTCCCAGTATGAGCTGCGGTCGCAGCTGAGACCTTCAGTCAGGTGTTCAGAGTAAACACCTTTACTCCCGCTTCTTCCTGACGTAGACTTTTAGTCATGACTCGTCAGAGGGACCTTACCAAGGCGAATTGCAGCGTCACAAATGCCAACCTCTTGGGCATGTCGTACTACCCAAAGAAAGGAAACGGCAGGGAAACAGTGTGGATTTCGTCATTTTGGTTATACGTATTTGTAAATATAAAGCAATGTAGATGGAGATCAAAGACCAGTACCTTTTTGCTTTCCATTGCCAGGTGTCTGAAAGCATAGTGGAAAGCTCACTAAATGTTTGTTGACTGATTTTAATTACTATTCCTTTATTAGTGTTTTGGGATCATGATTTTTTTAATGTCCAGGTAAGATAAGAATTTACAGCATCAGACAACAAGTTTATGTAAGCTATGAAATAGTGAAGTCTGTTAGCCTATGCTTTAGCCATGAAGTAATATTTTACATCTAGGGGTTTGAAAAACCTTTCACCTCCTCTGTATTGGGTTCTTCCCCCATCCCGCCCCACCGCCCCCCACCCCTCGATGTTCAAGCTGAAAATAATTTCAGCCTAATATGGTAAAAATCTGGCAGTGTTGATGAATCCAGTGCTTTTAAGAAGAGGTGTCCTTTATGTTACCTAACCATCTCCAGTATTTTACTAATAAAAAAGCAACCCAACCCGGTATGTCTACAAAAGCCACCTGCAAGTTTTTTTTTATGACTTGCTAGTATGGGTTTTAGATTAAAAAAAAAAAATATATATATATATATATATATATATATATATATATATATATATCAGGTTTCTCCAATTTTGAAGTAAAGGAATAAATTCTTTAGAGAAAAGGAGGGATTATAAAGTAGCGTGATTCTCTGTAGACAGTATCAAATTTCCTTAAATGTATGCTGTTTACACATTTGCTGACATGTCTAAAATGTATACTTAGGCAAATGATGACTGGAGATCCATGCTAACTCCCAGGAGGATGTGTATATTTTACTCCTTCATAAACAAATGACGTTATAAGCCCCAAAATGTCAAGTAATGTTGCTGTTACTAATTAGAGTTCAGCGAAAAATCCCTCCCTCCACACAGACTTTAGTCTACAGCATGCCCATAATTTGCCCTCAAAAGCTTGCTTGTGATTTTGCATGGTTTTCTGATGAGTATATGCTGTCACGGTGGAGGAAGAAGTTAAAAAAAAAAAAAGAAAACCCTTAATTTAGAGTAGCCACAGCTTTCCTAGAAGAACTGTTAAAGACTTAGTAAGTGGTGGAAAGATGGGTGTGGCAGGATCCAGGGATGTCCTACCTACAGAAATCTTGCTAAACAGAGTAAAAGGGGAAATGTCACAGAAGCCTTTCAGTGTCACCTCAAGGAAGCATCCTCAGACTCTCTTTCAGATTGCAGACACCTTCCTCCATCTCCCAGCCTCACCTTAGGCTATGTTACCTTCCTCCATAACATTACCTTAGAAGAGGCTACGTGATGTATTTCTTTTTCTTTTTTTCTTTTTTTTGAGATGGTGTCTCAGTCTGTCGCCCAGCTGGAGTGCAGTGGCGTGATCTCAGCTCACTGCAACCTCCACCTCCCAAGTTCAAGCGATTCTCCTGCCTCAGCCTCCCAAGTAGCTGGGATAATAGACGCCTGCCACTATGCCCAGCTAATTTTTTTTTCTTTTTAATATTTTTAGTAGAGACGGGGTTTCATTGTGTTGGCTAGACTGATCTCAAACTCCTGGTGGTTTGCCCACCTCAGCCTCCCAAAGTGCTGGAATTATAGGCATGAGCCACCGCGCATGGCCTCGATGTATTTATTTCTTATGTTTCTTTCTCTCTCTTCCCACCCCAACTAGAAATGTGAGCTCCACTAGGCAATGAGCTTTGTTTTGTTTTTGTTTTTTATTTCAAGCACTTAGAACAGTTACTGCCACATAGTAGGCATGCATATTTGTTGAATGAATGGACATTTATCCATTTAATGTATGAAGCACCTGTCCTTTGCTAGGCTTCTGGTGCCCTCCTATTTCATAGAGTTTGTTTTTTGTTTTTTGTTTTTTGTTTTTTTTGAAACTGAGTCTTACTCTGTTGCCAGGCTGGTGTGATCTTGGTTGGTTCACTGCAAACTCCGCCTCCCGGGTTCAAGTGATTCTCCTGCCTCAGCCTTCCCAGTAGCTGGGATTACAGGCACGAGCCACCACACCTGACTAATTTTTCTGTATTTTTAGTAGAGATGGGGTTTCACCATACTGGCCAGGATGGTCTTGATCTCTTGACCTTGTGATCTGCCTGCCTTGGCCTCCCAAAGGGTTGGGATTATAGGCATGAGCCACCGCGCCTGGCCTATTAGGGGGTTTAATTCTGAATAAATATCAGCCCTCCAGGTGAATGTGGATTGTGTTTGCTTAACTCTTTTTATTTATTTGTTTTTGAGACAGGCTCTTGCTCTGTTGCTCAGGCTGGAGTGCAGTGGTGCAACCTCAGCTCACTGCAACCTCTGCCTCCCACTTTTGAGTGATTCTCCCACCTCAGCCTCCCGAGTAGCTGGAACTACAGCCACCCGGCTAATGTTTGCATTTTTTGGTAGAGGCAGGGTTTCACCATGTTGGCCAGGCTGATTGTTAACCAGACTGAGAAACTGAGGCCTAGAGAGTCCATTAGGGATCGACTGCCACGTCCCACTGGCCATGCTAGTGTTTGTATGGTAATTTAGTTTCCAGTGACCTACAGATGCATAAACCAAATTACATTTTCATAATATGGTGATCTAAGATGTCACTGGAATTTTCTGTCATTCTGTTAATTCATCATCATTGGCATGTTTTGAACAAACTCTAAGAAAATGAGGCGAGGCGCGGTGGTTCGTGCCTGTAATCCCAGCACTTTAAGGGAGGCCAAGACAGGTGGATTGCTTGAGCCTAGGAGTTCAAGACCAGCGTGGGCAATGTAGTGAGACCCTACCTCTATAAAAATACAAACATTCACTGGATGTGGTGGTGCATGCCTGTAGTCTGAGCTCCTCAGTAGGCTGAGGTGGGAAGATCAGGAGCCCAGGAGGCAGAGATTGCAGTGCTGAAATTGCGCCACTGTACTCCAGCCTGGGCAACAGAGTGAGACACCATCTCAAGAAAAAATAATAGGCTGGGCACAGTGGCTCACATCTGTAATTCCAGCACTTTGGGAAGCCGAGGTGGGTGGATAACGAGGTCAAGAGGTCAAGACCAACCTGGCCAACCTGGTGAAACCCCATCTCTACTAAAAATACAAAAATTAGCTGGGCATGGTGGCACACACCTGTAATCCCAGCTAATTGGGAGGCTGAGGCAGGAGAATCACTTGAACCCCGGAGGCAGAGTTTGAAGTGAGCTGAGATCATGCCACTGCACTCCAGAAGCTTGGCGACTGACAAAAATAATAATGATAATGATTATTTTTTAACTAAAAGCTGTGTGGACTGTCGAAGAAAACAGAAATCCGATTTGTTTTAATTCCATGCACATTAGATTTCCCTTGCAGGTCTGTGCAAGACAAGAAGTAATGCCCAGAACTGAAATAGTGTCTCGAATGTAAATCAAAAGCTACAAGCATGTAGCTGGGACCACAGGCATGCGCCACCATGCCTGGCTAATTTTTCATATTTTTGGTGGCAACAGCGTCTCGCTGTGTTGCCCAGGCTGGTCACGCACTCCTGAGCTCATGTAATCTGCCTGCCTTGGCTTCCCAAAGTGCTGGGATTACAGGCCTGTCTTCCAAGCGGTAATAATTCCAACTTAATATTCCAACTTAAAAATAAGTTACTGTAAAGCTACTCAACATTTAGTTTAACTTATCTGCTGACCCATGCAAGTAGATTTTAAAATTTGTTTTTAAAACTTTGAATTGAATAGCAATATGCATAAAGTTGTGATAACTCACTAAATCGTCACAAACTGAACACACCTGGGTAACGACCCAGCTCAAGAAGCAAACCATGGCTACCCCTGGAGGTTCCCCTTGTGCCCCCTCCCAGTCGCTGCACCCCTCCAAGGATAGCTCCTCTCCTAACTTTTTTTTTTTTTGGAGACAGAGTCTTGTTCTGTTGCCCAGGCTGGAATGCAGTGGCTCAATCTCAGCTCCCTGCAACCTCCACCTCCTAGATTCAACCGATTCTCCTGCCTCAGCCCCCTGAGAAGCTGGGATAACAGGTGTGTGCCACCACACCTGGTTAATTTTTGTATTTTTAGTAGAGATGGGATATCACCACGTTGGTCAGGCTGGTCTCCAACTTCTGACCTTGTGATCCACCACCTCAGCCTCCCAAAGTTCTGGGCTTACGGGCGTAAGCCACCTCGCCTGGCTGGGATTATTTTCTTTCTTTCTTTCTTTTTTTTTTTCTTGAGACGGAGTCTTGCCCTGTTGCCCAGGCTGGAGTACAGTTTTGTGATCTTGGCTCACTACAACCCTTGCCTCCCAGGTTCAAGTGATTCTTCTGTCTCAGCCTCCTGAGTAGCCAGAATTACTGACATGCGCCACCACACCCGGCTAATTTTTGTGTTTTTAGTAGAGACAAGGTTTCACCATGTTGGCCAGGCTGGTCTCAAACTCCCGACCTCAGGTGATCCTCCCGCCTCCACCACCGAAAGTGCTGGGATTACAGGCGTGAACCACTGCACCCAGCTGGGATTATTTTCAGACTACTCCAAGATATAAAGTATGAATGCTTTATGAATGCTCTGGCTCACGTCTGACGGACATAGGCCCTCATTTCTCTTGGGTAGATACACAGGAGCAGACGGGCTGGATATTAGACATTCAAATATTTTGCTTTAGGAGCTGCTGGTTGATTTTACAAAGTGACGCACCAGTTGCCTTTCCACCAGCTGAGTATGAGAGTTCTGGTTGCTCTTCATCCTTGCCAGCTGCTGCTATTTCCCTGCCTTTTAATTTTTGCCATTCTAGTGGGCATGTGCAAATAAAAAATTTTAAATTAAACACAAAACAAACAAAACCATTTGTTCTAGTTCTGCCAGTGATCTGCTTTTTCTCTGTAGGGTGTCTGTAACCTTGGCAGGGAGCCCCATGGGAAACCCTTAATGTCAGAGGAATTCTGGTCTGAGAGAGGCCATGCGTGGTGGTATCACTGGAGTAAAACGTGAACTTAGGTTCATTAGACTCTAAAACTATCATAACTGAACACAGGAAAGGGTCTTTTGTTTGTTTGAGATGGAGTTTCGCTGTTGTTGTCCAGGCTGGAGTGCAGTGGTGTAATCTCGCCTCACTGCAACCCCCACCTTCCAGGTTCAAGCAGTTCTCCTGCCTCAGCCTCCAGAGTAGCTGAAATTATAGGCATTTGCCACCACGCCTGGCTAATTTTTTGTATTTTTAGTAGAGACAGGTGTCTCCATGTTGGCCAGGCTGGTCTCGAACTCCTGACCTGAGGTGATCCGCCTGCCTCAGCTTCCCAAAGTGCTGAGATTACAGGCATGAGCCACCTCACCCAGCACATGAAAGGGTTTTATTACATAAAGGATGTTGAAGGCACAGATTAACCCTATTTAAACGGGAGTGCCCGGAGTAGGGGCAGAGTTATGGTTAATTGCATTTTCTTGTTAATTAAATATTAATCGAAATACCTTCCCTTTTTTTAAAATGTAACTTTTCTTGAAAATGTCCTACTTGGGCCAGGTGCATTGACTCATGCCTGTAATCCCAACACTTTGGGAGGCTGAGGCGGGTGGGTCACCTGAAGTTGGGAGTTCCAGACCAGCCTGACGAACATGGCGAAACCTGGTCTCTACTAAAAATACAAAAATTAGCCAGGTGTGGTGGCGGATGCCTTTAATTGCAGCTACTGTGAAGGCTGAGGCAGGAGAATTGCTTGAACCAGGAGGTGGAAGTTGCAGTGAGCTGAGACTACATCATTGCACTCCAGCCTGGGTGACGGAGCAATACTCTGTCTCAAAAAAAAAAAAAAAAAAAAAAAAAAAGTGTAAGTAAGTATACCTAGAATCCCGCAAACCAGAGATAACACTAACTCTTGCTGTCACTCTTTCTGATATTTTCCCTCATGTATTCCCATGTCAGTCAGTTTTCTGTGCTCTATCATTTTGATGACTGCACAGGACTCCATTTTTCCTCATAATTTATCGACCAACACCTGTTGTTGGACATAGATCATTGCCAGTACTTTACTATTAAAGCGTGGCAGTGGGCATGGTTGCAGTTAAAGCTTTGCACATATCCATAAGCAGATCCATGATATTTTCCTTAAGCCACATTCCCAGAAGGGAGCTCTGGGTCAAAGGGCAGGTACATTTTAAAGCCTGTTTGCTCCATGTTGCAAAATGCCCTCCAGAAAGCAGGCACCAAATGACGCTGTTCTATGTATTGTGTGAGAGTGTGCCTTTCCCTGAACTCCAGCCAGTTAGGTAGACTTCTTTTATTTTTTTTGTAGAGAAGGGAGGGGTCTTGCTGCATTGCCTAGGCTGGCCTAGAACTCCTAGGGTCCAGCGATCCTACTTCAGCCTCCCAAGTGACAGGGACTACAGACATGCACTGCAGTTCCCAGCTTAATTAAGTAAATCTTTCAAAACCACTTTCTTTTAAATAACACATAGAAGAGGCGTGTGTGTGTTTTCAGTAGTAAAGCATGTGTACCATAGAGAAGATGGACGTTGGCCAGAACACCTACGATTTCATGCCTATTACTAGACAGGCTTTCCCCCATAAACTTAGAACTTGTGGATATGTGCAGAGTCATTACAGCTCTGTGACCTTTCAGACCTGTAGACTTATGTTCTTATGTGCCTCAGTCTTGATTTTATACTTCTGTTTGCTTTCCTAACCTTGAGTCCTTCTGGTTTATCATGATTTTAGTGACTTAAGTTTTAGATTTTAGTGATTTTAGTTACTGGTGTAACAGCTGCCTGAAGTCTTTGTGGATAAAAGTGAGATGCATGTAAATGAGATAAAATGTTGGCAGTTTCTCTCTCTTTAAAAAATAAAAGAAAAAATAGTACCAGAATGTGTTGTCAAACCAGGGAGCAGAATAGATGAGCCCAGCTCAGATATGTAACCAATCATTCGCAGCATCACACTGCCTGTGCTTTTGAGAGAATAGCAGGTGCGTGAAGATGGCCTTGGGTCTGTTGCTTAAACTGTGTTTATGACCGTGTGTGGTGTATCACAAGGTTAAGAGATCAAGACCATCCTGGCCAACATGGTGAAACCCCATCTCTACTAAAAATACAAAAAAAGAAAAAAAAAAAGCTGAGTGTGGTAGTCCCACCTACTTGGGGATAGGCTAAGGCAAGAGAATCGCTTGAACCTGAGAGGCAGAGGTTACAGTGAGCCAAGATCATGCCACTGCACTCCAGCCTAGTGACAGTGTGAGACTGCATCTCAAAAACAAACAAACAAAAAACCTGTGTTTATTCATATGGTACTTTGGAGATTAAAAAGTCACTTAACAATAGCAGTTCAGCACTGGTTAACACTAGTGCGAGAGGAGGGAGACTGACTTCTCACACTCTACCTTCTGGAGCATTTACATTTTTTTGTTTGTTTTGTTTTTTGTTTTTGAGACAGAGTTTCACTTTGTCGCCCACCCTGGAGTGCAGTGGCATGATCTTGGCTCACTGCAACCTCCACGTCCTGGGCTCAAGTGATTCTCCTGCCTCAGCCTCCTGAGTAGCTGGGACTATAAGCATGCACCACCATGCCCTGTTAATTTTTGTATTTTTAGTAGAGACGGGGTTTCACCATGTTGGTCAGGCTGGTATCGAACTCCTGACCTTGTCATCCGCCCCCTTCAGCCTCCCAAAGTTCTAGAATTACAGATATGAGCCACCGCATCCTGCAGGAGCATTTATGTTTTTTAATGTGAATTTGTTACTTTTATAACGCTTAATGTAAATGAAGCAGATAAATATGTAAATAAATATATATTCCATTTTAATGGGCATGTTTTTAAAACTAAGCTAAAATTTACCATCTTCTGCCTCTGTTTCACAAATTACTTTAAGATAAACCTATTAAATCTTACGGTTTCTGTCTTTTTTACATATGGGAGTATATGTTTAACATTTGCTAACCCGAGACTACACATGCAGAAGGCAAGTAGCTGAACGAAATTGAAAACACTCATTCTAGTTCTTAAAACTGTCTTTTGAAAGTCAAGACTATACTTTCAAAGATTTTTTTTTTTGTGGTATAAGCAGGATATTTAGACATATCAAAGATCATTTCTATAGTTGTTGAGAAGTTTCTCTGAAGGTGTAGAGAAAAAAAAAAAAGTCATTTCTGATGTTGCAAGCAAGTAATTGCTCTCCAAGCATGGCTGTGTCTTTGAAAGGCACAAAAGCAGGTGACAACAGGGACAAGAAAAGGTACAAGAGTGGGAATAAATTTTCAAAAGTATGGGGGAAAACTCAGATGATTAAAACATAAGACCTCCTCACGCCTGTAATCCCAGCAGTTTGGGAGACTAACGAGGGTGTATCACCTGAGATAGGGAGTTTGAGACCAGCCTGGCCAACATGGTGAAACCCTATCTTTACTAAAAATACAAATAAATCAGTCGGGTGTGGGGGTGGGCACCTGTAATCCCAGCTACTTGGGAGACTGAGGCAGGAGAATCGCTTGAACCCAGGAGGTGGAGGTTGTAGTGAGCTGAGATGGTGCCACTGCACTCCAGCCTGGGCAACAGAGTGAGACACTATCTAAAAAAAAAAAAAAAAAAAAAAACCAACATAAAGCCTCAAACAAATGTGAAGAAAAGATTGGGGCAGGAGTTGGAGTAGGTCCCAGATGACAGATCCAACCACCAGCTACCCTAATCCAGCAGCCCCACACTGAGTCAGGAGGAGGGAGGTCCCTGCCTGTTGAGGGAGGGGAGAGGAGTACAGAAGGCAGTACCCGCTGTCACTTTCACATCTATCCGACACAATTGCCTGAGTCTTAGTTAATAGACCAATCTGTTTCTGGCCACAAAACCTCAAGTGACAAATCAGGAAAGTCACAGTGATAATTCCTCATACTTAGGGGCCATGATTTTTTTGGATAACACTTTGATGATTTTTTTTTCTTAGGTTCTCTATTGCCCAGGCTGGAGTGCAGTGGCACAATTATGACTCACTGCAGCCTCAACCTGCCAGGCTAAAGCCTTCCTTCCACCTCAGCCTCCCAAGTAGCTGGGACTACAGGCGAGTGCCACCATGCCCAACTAATTTTTATATTTTTCATAGAGATGGGGTTTCACTATGCTGCCCAGGCTAGTCTTGAACTCCTGAGCTCAAGCCATCCACCTGCCTCTGTATCCCAAAGTGCTGGGATTACAGGCGTGAACCACTGCATCTGGCCCAATTGTGATTATTTTAATGGTCTAAATAGTATATTTCATCATAGCATGGGTTTATCTTATACTTTGAGCAGCTTAAGATACAGAACATCAGCTATGTCTGACAGTACAGTATGTGTCTGAACAATAAATGCAGGTGCATGTACAGTATGCTTATAAACAAAAAAGTTGAAACATGCAAAACATTATGAGGTTTTTTTTTTTTTTTTTTTTGAGAGGCAGTCTCACTCTGTCACCCAGGTTGGAGTGTGGTGGCGATCTCGGCTCACTGCAAGCTCTGCCTCCCAGGTTCAAGTGATTCTTCTGGCTCGGCCTCCTGAGTAGCTGGGATTACAGACGTCTGCTTAGAGACTCAGTCCAACTCTTACGTGCTCTGAGAAGGTTTCCTCAGCTAACCAATGCACCCCTTGTCATCCCAGATTGTTGTATATACTCGATAATGCTCTATTCTTTGATTTGATGTTTTGCTTTAGTCTGTAAATACGGATGATGATATACCTACCTCCTAGGCTTGCTGTGAAGATTAAACATGGTCATATATGAAAGTTCCTAGAATAGTGTCTGGCGCATCGTAGGTATTCAGTTAGAGTTAATTGTTAGTAGGTGCAGCGTGGGTTTACTAGACCGTCACCACCTCAAGAGTATTGATTTTCATCTGTTTTGTTTATTGCCCTCCCCATTATGTACAAGATGACTGAGTAGGTGGAGCTGAGTAAATACCTGATAAGATGTCACTGAAAATATTGGCACACATTTCTATCTCCCTGAAGGAGCTATATGCTCCTTGAAGGTTGTGTAGTGTTGTTTTGTTTGAGATAGGGTCTTAACTCGGTCACCCAGGCTGAAGTGAAATGGCATGATCATAGCTTATTGCAGCTTCCAACTCCTGGGCTCAAGCAAATTCTCCTGCTTCAGCCTTCTGAGTAGCCGGGACTATAGGCGTGCACCACCAGTTTTTTTCCTTTTAGATAGTCTTGCTCTGTCTCCTAGGCTGAAGTGCAATGGCATGATGTTGGCTTACTGCAACCTCTGCCTCCCAGATTCAAGCGCTTCTCCGGCCTCAACCTCCTGAGTAGCTAGGATTACAGGCATGCAGCACCATGCCTGGCAAATTTTTGTATTTTTAGTAGAGACCAGGTTTCACCATGTTGGTCAGGCTGGTCTCAAACTCCTGACCTTGTGATCCGCCTGCCTCGGCTGGGATTACAGGTATGAGCCACCACGCCCAGCCTAATTTGTTTCCATTTTTTGTTTTTTGTTTTTTTATAGAGGCAGGGCCTGCCTCACTTTGTTGGCCAGGCTGGTCTTGAACTCCTGGGCTCAAGCAGTCTTCCCACCTCTGCCTCCCAAAGTGCTGGGATTAAAGGCATGAGCCACTGCACCTGGCCCTTGAAGGTTTATTTAATTCCTTATCGTGCTGCTGCATAATAAGAACTCAAAAATGTTTGTGTTATAAATGCTGAAGTCCTGTGCTGGTCACACAGGGGTGACTGAAATCATCACCAGTTCCTTAGTGGCCCTGAGATGGCACCAGTAATAACAGCTGCCGTGTTATAAGCACCTGTTAAGTACGTGCCGAGCTTACCACCAACATTAGTTCTTCCTGCAACTGTTTTGAGCACCACAGCTGTGCCAGGCACCATAGTTACCACCAGGAACCACACTGCAGAAAAGACAAAGAGGGTCTGTGCCCTTCTAGGTTTATAACTATGACAGGACAGCGAGGCCAGGTTCCAGTCGCCCTAACCCCTCCCCTCCGCCTGGACTCGCCCGTATTGTAAATTAAACTTGCTTGCTCCTTTCCCTACCCTCTGTCCCTAGAGGGGGCCGGCTCTTGCTGCTTCAATACTTTGGACTTTGTTTTGTCTCAAAATTAGAAGACAGAAGGAAAAGCTTAATGTGCATATAGGTGACGTTTGAGAGGAGTTTTAAGGCAATTTAAAGAAGTCTTTAAAGAAGTCTGGAAAGTTGAATATAGAAGAGAAGTAGATGAGAGATAAAAAAAAGTTAGTACAAAGAACTTTGTAGAAATGTTGAGTCCTGCCTGGGTGTGGGGCTCACGCCTGTATCCCAGCGCTTTGGGAGGCTGAAGCAGGCAGTTTACTTGAGGACAGGACTTCAAGAACGGCCCAGACAACATAGTGAAACCCTGTCTCTATGAAAAATACAAAAAAATTAACTGGGCATGGGGGTGTTCGGCTGTAATCCCAGCTACTCTGGAGGCTGAACTGCTTGAGCCCAGGAGGTCGAGGCTGCAGTGAGCCAAGATTGCGCCACTGCACTCCAGCCTGGACAAGAGAGCAAGACCCTGTCTCAAAAAGAAATGTTGATTCCCCCTTACTGGTGTCTGATAAATAAAAGTAAAGGATTTAAACTTTTTAAATTATTTGGAGTTTTTGAACAACTTCTCAGATAGTAAGGGCTGCAATTTTATTTTATTTATTTGAGGTGCACTTTCACTCTGTCACTCAGGCTGGAGTGCAGTGGTACAATCTCGGCTCACTGCAGCCTCTGCTCCCTGGGTTCAAATGATCCTCCAACCTCAGCCTCCAAAGTAGCAGGGATAACAGGTGCCCGCCACCATGCCTGGCTAATCTTTGTATTTTTGGTAGAGATGGAGTTTTGCCATGTTAGCTAGGCTGGTGTTGAATTCCTGGCCTCAAGTGATCCACCTATTTCAGCCGCCCAGAGCACTGGAATTAGAGACATGAGCCACCACACCCACCCAGCTGCATTTTTAAGACAGTAGAATGAGGCCAGTTGCAATGGCTCACACCTGTAATCCCAGTACTTTGGGAGGCTAAGGTGGGTGGATCACCTGAGGTCAGGAGTTCAACACCAGCTTGGCCAGCATGGCAAAACCCTGGCTCTACTAAAAATTAAAAAACTAGATGGGGCGTGGTGGCTCACGTGTATAATCCCAGCACTTTGGGAGGCCGAGGCGGGCGGATCCTGAGATCAGGAGATTGAGACCATCCTGGCTAACACAGTGAAACCCCATTTCTACTAAAAATACAAAAAATTAGCTGGGTGTTGTGGAGCGTGCCTGTAGTCCCAGCTACTTGGGAGGCCAAGGTAGAAGAATCACCTGAACCTGTGAGGCAGAGGTTGCAGTGAGCCGAGATCGTGCCACTGCACTCCAGCCTGGGTGACTAGACTCCATCTCCAAAAAAAATGACAGTAGAGTGATCTGTCTCACAGAGTCTGGTTGAAGGAAGTTTGCTAGAATTATTGCAGATACTACTGTAAGAGTGGCATTTGTCTAGGTGTGGTGGCTCATTCTTGTAATCCCAGCACTTTGGGAGGCCGAGGCAGGAGGATCACGAGGTCAAGAGATCAAGACCATTCTGGCCAACATGGTGAAACCCTGTCTCTACTAAAAATACAAACATTGGCTGGGCATGGTGGCACATGTATGTAATCCCAGCTACTCAGGAGGCTAAGGCAGGAGTATCCCTTGAACTAGGGAGGTGGAGGTTGCAGTGAGCCGAGATCACACCACTGCACTCCAGGTTGTGTGACAGAGCGAGACTCCGTCTCAGGAAAAAAAAAAAAAGTGGCATTTGGAGACAACTAGTGCAGTAAGTCAGTGTATTTGATCCGGTCAAGTTCCTGTTACCTGTTATGTGCTTCAGGGCTTTCTAAATGAATATAACCCAGTGCATAAGATGTTCTTTCCTGTAAATTGATTGTTTGCTTTTTTATTCCAGGACACACCTTTTAAAAACAAAAACTAGGCAGGCAAGAGCACTTAGCCAAACAGTCTAGTGTACTTTGTGGCCTTCAAAGTGTGTATCTTTTGACAGCTATTTCAGACTCAGTAACTAATCAGTTACTGGTTCCTTAACATATGCCATTTATCTTTGGTGGTTTTATATTTCTAAATGATATTAAGGTAATATTAAAGGTGTTTGCATTTCTTCTTTTCTTTTCTTTTTTTGTTTTGTGTGTGTGTTTTTTTTTTTTTGGAGACAGAGGCTGGAGTACAGTGGGGCAATCGTGGCTCACTGCAACCTCTGTCTCCTGGTTCAAGCGATTCTCCTGCTTCAGCCTTCCAAGTAGCTGGGATTACAGGCGTGTGCCACCACACCTGGCTATTTTTTTTTTGTATTTTTAGTAGGCACAGGGTTTTGCCATGTTGACCAAGCTAGTCTCGAACTCCTGACCTCAGATAATCCGCCCGCCTAGGCATCCCAAAGTGCTGGGATTACAGGCGTGAGCCACCGTGCCCAGCCCGAATTTCATCTTTTCACCACGACTCTGAATTGCCTTGGTATTTCTTCATACATGTTTTCCTGTAAGACGGTACATTTCCAAAGACTGAAGCTCTTTCTTCATTCATCTTTGTGTTTCCTGAGTCCAGCATGTTGGGGCTCGATGTAGGCATAATAATAATAAAGGTTGCAGAAATGTGTAGATCTGTATGATGTTTCAAGGGCCAAAATGTGAGACTTTACCGAGTTGGTGAAATGAAACATAAGTACACATATTCATGTTCTCTCTCTCTCCCACACACGCACAAACTTACACAAACAGGAAAATCCCAGAAAAGAGGCACATTTTCAGATCCCGGTTGAAATGTTACTGTTAAGACTAAAAGTTGTGTTATATGGTAGTCATCTTGGCACAGCAGCTTAGAATAGGAAGGGTTGCGTTTCCATTCTTTGTTTCTTCTTTTTTCGAGATGGAGTCTGGCTGTCGCCCAGGTTGGAATGCAGTGACACCATCTTGGCTCACTGCAACCTCCGCCTCCCAGGTTCAAGCGATTCTCCTGTTTCAGCCTCCCAAGTAGCTGGGATTACAGGCACCTACCACCATGCCTGGCTAATTTTTTGGATTTTTAGTAGAGACGGTGTTTACCATGTTGGTCAGGCTGGTCTCGAACTCCTGACCTCAGGTTCCATTCTTTCAGATAAAAACATGAACCTCTAAGAACCAAGCAAAAATGGATACTGATATTATCCTAGTAGGAATTTCAAGAAGTGATTTTTACTTCCATCTCATGGGCATTACTGATTCCCTCTGGAGTTCAGATCTAAAAGTTGCTTGAATTCTGGGGCAGGGTTCCACAATCCCTCGTCTACGGAGGCCAGCGTGGAGTAGACATTGTTCTGAAGTCTGATACCTTGCTAATTGCCAAACCTAGGAATGCCTTGCCAAGAAATACTTGTAACTATATAGAGTTATAGTGTCTGTGGACCTTAAACTCAGTATAATCATCCACATGTAAACTATAAGGGAAAGTGATTTTGAATGATTCTGTTCATAGGCAAATGTAAAGCCTTTGTCTAGTAATTAAAATAGAATGGAATTTTCTATTCTTTTTTAGTCTGGGTGTTTTTTTTTTTTTTTTTGAGACAGAGTCTCACTCTGTCACCCAGGCTGGAGCGAAGCAGCACAATCTCAGCTCTCTGCAACCTCTGCCTCCCAGATTCAAGCGATTCTTCTGCCTCAGCCTCCCAAGTTGCTGGGATTACAGGTGCATGCCACCATGCCCAGCTAATTTTTGTATTCTTAGTAGAGATGGGGTTTCACCATATTGGCAAGGCTGGTCTCAAACTCCTGACCTTGTGATTTGCCTACCTCGGTCTTCCAAAGTGCTGGGATTACAGGCATGAGCCACCGTGCCTGGCTGAACTTTTCTAGTCTTTTTAAAATTTTTATTTTTTGTGGAGACAGAGTCTCCCTATGTTGCTCAGGCTGGCTTCAAACTCCTGGCCTCAAGTGATCCTCCTGCCTTGGCCTCCCAAAGTGCTGGGATTATAGACATGAGCCAGTGTACCCACCTGAAATTTTCTAGTCTTGAACTAGGTTCAAGACCGTTATTTTTTTCTTCAAATTACTTTACCAGATGTCCTGAGCTCAGTTTGTCTTACATTGTTCTCCCTCCCCATTCTTTTTCCAAATTACCAATTGAAAAACCTAGATTTTTACACTAATGTGGGTGGTGCTAGCTCTGGGACTTAATTTTCTTAATGGGCTTGATAATTTTGTACAGAAGATGTGAACTGTTGTAGAACATCCTTCTTTCTTATCTCAGTGTATTGGGGCCAATTTTTGGCTTAATTGTCCTTTAGCTGCAGAATAATTCTTGCTGCCTAAGTGAGTAGGGAATAGGAAACAGAGTGTGTGTCACAGAAATCTGTCTCTTTAAGCAACTAAATGAAAGGTGGTGGCAATGTGATTGCATCTGGTAATATATCGGAAGAGGTGGCAGTGCATGTCTTTTGGTAATCACAGTGGTCCTGATCGCTTGGTTGGCTTTAGGGAGCTCATGCTGTCATAGGTGCTCCCACGACTCTGAGAATATTCTTCTCTGAGAGGCTGAGCCCAAGAACTGTGCCTGTGTGTCACTGACTGCTGGCCCAGTGGCTCCCGCACAGGCCACGTTGCTAGGGACAGAGCCACATAAGCCTGCAGGCCTCTTGGCTACCTTTCTACCATGACCTCTGCACCCTGAAGGACAACTTTTGCAGCAATAATTCTGTATAAACCAAAACCTAGATTGTGGGTGAAGATGGGAAAGGAACAATGATGATGTCATCATTAAAGTCTCATGGAGAGATTTCTCAGCGCGATGAAGATTTCCTATGAAACTCCCCCTATTAGAAGGACACAGTAAGGATTTTTGCCTGGAAAAACATTGGCCAAACTCCCTCCCCAGTCATAGCTGGAAAAAGAACTGCTATGCCAGCTGGAGATTTGCCTCAAAATAGCTGGGTTATCATTTTCTGCTAATGGGTCAAATTGATTTCCACCCTAAGAGGGGAAATTGCTGTAGATGACTCCATAGGCACAAATGCTTTGCAGACCAGTGGTGCGTGTCCAGCTGTCTGAGAATCATGTTCCCAAAGGATGGGATGACCTGTGCATCTCCTTACACCAGGCTCTGTTGTGGGCTGGCTAGAGACGACCAAAGAATGAGCAAAGGCACACATTTCTGTGGCCATTCCATAGCATTAGGGATTTAGATCCCTGAATCCTTAGCAGCCTGTAATGGAAGAAGGGTAGGGGTGAGGGTAGGATAGGAGTTGTTCCTTTAAAAAAAAAAAAAAAAAAGGACCAGTGTGGTGGCTCATGCCTGTAATCCCAGCACTTTAGGAGGCTGAAGTGGGAGGATTGCTTGAGGCTAGGAGTTTGAAACCAGCCTGGGTGATATGGTTTCGCTCTGTGTCCCACCCAAGTCTCATTTTGAATTGTATTCCCATAATTTCCATGTGTCGTGGGAGGAACCTGGTGGGAGATAATTTGAGTCACAGGAGCAGTTTCCCCATACTGCCCTCGTAGTAGTGAATAAGTCTCATGAGATCTGATTGTTTTACTAGGTATTTCCACTTTTGCATCTTCCTCATTTTCTCTTGCCGCCACCATGTAAGAAGTGCCTTTCCCCTCCCGCCATGATTCTGAGGCCTCCCCAGCCATGTGGAAATGTGAATCCAGTTATACCTTGTTTTCTTCCCAGTCTTGGGTATGTCTTTATCAGCAGCATGAAAACGGACTAATACACTGGGCAACATGGCAAGATCCCATCTCGAGAAAAAATTTAAAAATTAGCTGGGTGTGTTGGTATGCACCTGAAGTCCCAGGTAAATGAGAGGCTGAGACGGAAGGATTGCTTGAGCCCAGGAGTTTGAGATTACATTGAGGTCTGATCACACCACTGCACTCTAGCCTGGGCAACAATGAGAGTCCCCATCTCAAGAATAAATAAATAAATAAAAGCATTTTTGAAGTGTAATTTATACGTATGAAATTCACTCATTTAAGTGTACAATTCAATAGTTTTTAGTAAATTTATAAAGTTGGGCGACCATCACCACAATTGAAATTTATAACACTTGTGTCACCTCAAAAATATCCTTCATTCCCATTTGTTATCATTACTCATTCTCACTTCCAACCCCAGGCAACCACTAATAGATTTTCTGTCTCTACAGATTTTTCTTTTCTGTACATTTTATATAAATAGTTGTACAATATATGGTCTTTTGTGACTGACATAATGGATTTTATCCATGTTGTATAGTGTCTTACATTTTATTCCTTTTTTGTGGCTGAATAATATTCCATTATATGGATATACCATATTTTGTTCATCCATTCACCAGTTGATGGACATGTGGGTTGTTCCTAAGCAAGATTTTTTTTAAGAGGACACATTAATGCCTCATATTTAACAGGTAATTTAAATGATAGCTTGGAAAAACATAGGATTGGAAAGCAAAATTCACAAAGACAGCCCTGGTATTTGCAGAATTGTAAGCCTGTTAGGACTTAGTAGGTGGAGGACTGAGCCTGGCAGCTTTTTGAACCTTGGTTGGAGTTATCGCCTTGGGCAAGGGAAGTTGCAGGCAGTGGCACCATTACCTAATGCTCAATTTTTGAGGCTAATTGGCCCACAGGGCTTTGTGTGTGTAGTGATGTGTTCAGACGAGCTGGTGGAGCTGAAGGTACAGCCTGCAGCTGGTTCATCCGTGGGCGCAGGTGTCTCTTATGAAATACAGATGTCAGAACCTGCTGCTGCCCAGGACACTGTGAGGCATTAATCAGATGATCCAGGCAGTATTCTTGGTGCTGGAATTGGTGGTGGTGATTACATTAAGATTCCTAGCCTTTGCCAGGTGAGGTGGCTCATGCCTGTAATCTGGATCACCTGAGGTCAGGAGTTCGAGACCAGCCTGGCCAACATGGGGAAACCCCATCTCTACTAAAAATACAAAATTAGCTGGATGTGGTAGTGTGCTCCTGTAGTCCCAGCTACTGGGGAGGCTGAGGCACGAGAATTGCTTGAAAACCCGGGAGGCGGAGGTTGCAGTGAGCCAAGATTGCGCCATTGCACTCCAGCCTATGCGACAGGACAATACTCTGTCTCAAAAAATAAAAAATAGGAAAAAAAAGATACTATTGTTCATCTATCAAACAGGCAAAAAATATGACAGTACCAAGTGTTGGGGAGAATGTGGCGGAACAGTACTTTCACACAGTGGTTTCAGGCATGAAAATGGCTACAGTCTTCAAATTTGGCAGTATCTAACAAAATTGAGAAATCTGTCACATACCCTTTGTCTCAGCAATTCTGTTTCTGGGTAAATTCTTACCTGGATGTACAGGGAGACAGGTATCATCCCTTCCACGTCGTTGGTATTAGCAGAAGCTTGTAAGCCATCTACATACCTGTCAGTCAAGAAATAGATGGGTAAAATGCAGTCTCTTTCTATGACGGGTATATATGTTTATGTATATCTATATATAAATCAAAAGATGTATTTCAAGAAATTGGCTTCCATGATTGTGGGGCTGACTAGTTCAAGATCTGAAGGACAGCCTGGGAGCTGGCACTGCAGTCTCTAAGCAGAATATCTTTTTCCTTAGGGAAACCTCACTCTGTCCTTCAGGCTTTTGACTGATTAGGTTATACCCACCCCAATTATTGAAGATAATTTCTTTTCTTTAAAGTCAACTTTAAATAAATGTTGTGTAGATATTGACTGTATCTACAAAATACCTTCATAGCAACACTATGTTTAGACAACATTGTGTTAGATTAGTGGGTTGGGTTTTTTTTTTTGTTTTGTTTTGATTTTTTTGAGATAGGGTCTCCCTCTGTTGCCCAGGTTGTAGTACAGTTTTGTGATCATGGCTCTCTGCAGCCTCCACCTCTCTGGTTCAAGCAGTTCTCCCAACTCAGTCTCCAAGCACCATGCCACCCCACCTGGCTAATTTTTTTGTTTTGTTTTCGGTAAAGGCAGGGTCTCACTATGTTGCCCAGGCTGGTCTCAACTCTTAGGCTCAAGCAGTCTTCCTGCCTCAGCCTCCAAAAGTGCTGTGATTTCAGGCATGAGCTCCCATGCCCAGCCTAGATTCGTGTTTAATTGACTAATAGAATACTGTAGCTTCACTACCTGGACACTTAAAATGAACTGTCATAAGGGGATACTGTATAGAAGTTAAATAGGAAGAAACTTCATCAGTATAGGTCGAGGTGAGCAGATCTCAGAAGTATAACACTGAATAAAGAAGTAAGATGTAACATTGACATGCATTAGATGATACCATTTAAGAACTTATCTAAGTATTTTTTAACACACAAAGCAAAATTTTGTGTTACTCTTGACTAAATATATGCATGTGTGTGAAATTATAAAATATAGGCTAGGTAGTTAACAGCAGTCTGAATTAGTGGCTCTTCCAGGGGAGAAAAGAAGGGGTGTGAGACTTGGATGCGGTGGCTAAGGCACCCTGTTATTATCTCTAGCGTTTTGGTGCTTTTTCAGCAAAGGGAACCAGTGTGACTGTTAACTGTTAATAATTCTTTTTTTCTTTTTTTTTTTTTTGTTTTTGAGACAGAGTCTCACTCTGTCACCCAGGCTGGAGTGCAGTGGCACACTCTTGGCTCACTGCAACCTCCGCCTCCTGAGTTTAAGTGATTCTCCTACCTCAGCCTCCCAAGTAGCTGGGATAACAGGCATGCGCCACCATGCCTGGTTAATTTTGTATTTTTAGTAGAGACAGGATTTCTCCATGTTGGCCAGGCTGGTCTCAAACTCCCAACCTCAGGTGATCTGCCCACCTCAGCATCCCAAAGTGCTGGGATTACAAGTGTAAGCCACCACGCCTGGCCAACTATTAGTAATTTTTGTGGTGACTACTACAGGTAGTTGTGGATTCTCTTTTTTTTTTTTTTTTTTTTTTTTTTTTTTTTTTTGAGATGGAATTTTGCTCTTGTTACCCAGGCTGGAGTGCAACGGCGTGATCTTG
>PVKP010039066.1:0-20433 GCA_004027715.1 Plecturocebus donacophilus
CAGTCCTTACTGGCGTGATGGCACAGCGCACACACACCTGTGCAGACCCCAGCACGCACGTGTGAGCACACACACACACACATCTCATGCACATATGTGAACCCTGCAGCTGCCAGGCCTCACTGGCATGATGGCACGGCACACATACACCTGTGCAGACCCCAGCATGCACACACACACACACACGCACGCACACGTGTGACCCACACACACACACAACCCCTGCAGCTGCAAACCCTGGCCCTGCCCACCTGCATGCTCCAGGCCCCGACTGGACCCCCCTCCACACACCCTCAGGAACTCAAAGGCACACCCAGCTAGTCAGAGGCAGATGCAGTCCCCTCCTTGTCCTCACACTGGCCCCTTGTGCTGCCCCAGGTTCCCATTCCGTCCGCAGGCAGAGCCTGGGCATCTGCCCCAGGACCACTGGAGAAACCCAAGGGGCATGGCTGCTGGGACGGGACGAGGCCTCGCACACTTGCCATCTTCCCTGGGGATGGGGGTCAGACGGGGAAGGGCAGAGGTCACCGCACGCCACACGAGCATCCAGGGGTCACCTGGGAAACAAGGTCCCTAAGGGAGCTGGGCCCCACGGGCCACACCGCCCTCAGCACCATGGGAAAGGCAGGGGGACTGGCCATCAGCCTCACAGGCCGGGGGGGGGGCCTCTCCAGCGGTCCAGGCCAGGACTCAGGGTCCTCATTCCAGAGGGTGAAGCTTCCAGGTAACTGAGGGATTACCTTTCAGCACAACTTTTTTCACCAAGTGCAATTAAGCATCAACGGAAAATCGCTGGTGACAACAAAAAAGCCACTTGGATTTTCTCTGCCTTTTAAATATCGACAGGATTGGACGTGGTGGTTCACGCCTGTCTTCCCAGCTACTACTCGGGAGGCCCGCGCGGGTGCACCACCTGAGGCCGGGGGTTCAAGACCAGCTTGGACAACACGGTAAAACCCAGTCTGCACTAAAAATGCAAAACCTAGCCGGGTGTGGTAGCAGGCACCTGGGATTCCAGCTACTCGAGAGGCCAATGTGGGAGAACTGCGTGAACCTGGGAGACGGAGGTTGCAGCGAGCCGAGATCGCACCACTGCACTCCAGCCTGGGTGACAGAGTGAGACTCTACCTAAAAAAAATCAACAGGAGCAGGCGGGAGGGAGCCGGGGATGGGAGGCAGCTTCCTCCCCTACCACTTAAAAAAAAAAATCAATAAACAGTGATGGGCCTGCCCTGGCCGGGGACCCCAAGCCTCATGCCATCTCTCCTCCTGCTGCCCTCACCTGCACCCGCTCCTCTGAGGGGCCCGAGATGCAGAGGCGAGGCAGCTGCCCCCACAGGTGTGGGGTGGGAGTGACCTCCTGGGACAGGCCCGGGGCGGCTTCCCACCTCTTCCGGGAGCATGCGTGTGGCCTCTGCTCCTGGATGGAGTCTGCTGTAACCACAGTCATGCCCCGTGGGTCACAACAGCCACACCAGCACCTCTTGTCCCACTCCCCTGGAGGACTCCTGGGCTGCCTGTCCCACTCATGACCGACAGGCTCGGTCCTTACCCCACACCCTCTCCAGGGAGGCCACGGCTCCACCCCAGCGCAGCCGGAAGTAAAGCAGATGTAGATCAAGGGAGAGCTGGCTGTTTTCTGGGTTTTTTTTTTAAAACAAAGTCTCGCTGTCGCCCAGGCTGGAGTGCAGGGGTGTGATCTCGGCTCCCTGCAACCTCCGCCTCCCGGGTTCAAGTGATTCTCCTGCCTCAGCCTCCTGAGTAGCTGGGATTACAGGCGTGCACCATCACGCCTGGCTAATCTTTGTATTTTTAGTAGAAAAAGGGTTTCGCCATGTTGGCCAGGCTAGTTTTGCACTCCTCACCTCAGGTGATCCACCCGCCTCAGCCTCCCAAACTGTTGGGATTACAGGCGTGAGCCACCGCGCCTGGCCAGAGCTGGCTGTTTTCAACGTGATGTGACCTGAAACTGTCTCAGGCCTCGTGGTGCAGGGAAGCCTCTGGGCCGCCACAGGAACACGGCTGGGGGTGACAGGAGGGGCCCTGAGCAGGGCTGGCAGGGGGCTGCCCTGATTCCCTGTGCAGGGGACACAATGGAGGCTATAAGCGAAAGACAACCCCACACCTGAGGCTCGTGCCCTGAGCAGTCAGAGCACTGGGGCCAGGGATGCCTTAGTGGCGGGAGGCGGGGGGAGGCTGAGGCGGAGCCTGAGAAGCAGCTCCCTGTGGGCCCAGCATGGAGCTCAGGCTGCCCCTGCAGAGGGTGTCCCAGCACCTTACAGGCACAGGCTGGCACAGGACCCCAAGCAGCAGTGGTGCCCAGGGACTCTGGGCAGAGGGAGAAGGGGCCGTGGAGCCTGGAGCCCTGAGAACCCAGCGGGGCTTCAGGACTGTGCCTGGGGGACGGCCGGCTCACGCTGGGCCCCTGGGGTATGTCCTGCCTTGCCCATGCCCTCGCTGCCGACGTAGGTGGCGATGGTGCAGAAAAAGGGCAGGCAACAGCAGGGTAGGAGAGGTCCCTACCCACCACAGGGGCGCCGGGCCGGGGAGGAGGCACACTGGGCCCTGCCTGCCAGACAGGAGTTTGCCAGGAGGCCAGAAGCCAGGTGGGCCTGGCCCCCATGCTGTCCCTGCCCACTGTCTGGCTGCCCGCAGCGCCCTGGATACGCTGCTCTGGTGGTCCCAGCTCCCCACTTTGAGTCCTCGCTGAGGCAGCATAAAGGGGTGCCCCACCCAGCCAGGCCAGTTCAGCTCCTGGACAGACCAACCCAGCAGACAGCTGCACCCACGCACCAGTCATGGGATGGCACGGTCACCTGCACCCAGAGCCGGCACTCAGAAGATGGGAGGGTGGTGAGGCGCGTCCTCTGGCTGCAGGGCCACCGTCCCTCACTGCTACTGCTCCCACAGGCACGGCAGGTGACCGGAGGAGCACAGGCCTGGGAAACAGCCCTTGGTAGATGCAGCTTCCCCTCTACCCAAGCAGGCCAGGTAGGCCTCGACTTCCTCATCTGTAAAATGGGAGCTCCACCCACCCCCCAGGAAGCCCCACAGCACAGGCCCCATGAGAGCTCCCGAATGAGGAAGAGGCAGACACAGAGCCCGAGACCTGGAGCCTCCCTACCACAGGCCTCATGCCGGCTCCAGCCAAACTCCAGCTGTGCCGGCACCGACGGGTTCTCTCACGTGGCTGCTGGGGGAGCACTCGCAGACAGCGGGATGGAGAGGCGGACCCGGCATGCCTGATGTCAGAGCTCAATCCACCATGAGCCCTGGCTGGACACAGGACTCAAGGCTGACCCAGGACAAAGCCCACGGCCGACCGCCGCCACCACCGGGACACTCACCGGGACTCGGGCCAGGACCTCCTTCACATGGGCTCTGTGTCCCCTCCAGGTTCAGAGAAAGACAGCCCCGCGGGCTGGCCTGCCCACCGCCACCCAAGGCCCGCAGCCCCTGCCAGGCTGTGCCCAGCACTGGGCCCCAAAAGCACCCACAGCACTGCCTGCAGCCACCATCTGCCCTCCGCCAGGCCTTGTTCAAGGCCTCGATGGACCATGAGCCCCTGGGGGCCTGGGGCAGCTCGGGAGAGATGCAGAAAAGAGGTAAAGCCAAACCCACAAGAGGATCGCCCTCTCCAGACGCCCCGGCAACGCCGACTGTCCCCAAGTCCAGCTTCCATCCCGCCCAGTGGCTCTGCGGACGTGTCTGGTGGGAGGCCTGCCTCTAAGATGTGCACTGACCCCCCACTCCCCACAGACACAGTGCCCACCCCCCGGCTGCCACACCACGGGACTGCCCCAAATCCCCAAATTAATGGCTGGCATACGAGCTTCCCCCACGCCTGGGATGAGCAACAGGGAGACTTTCAATTAAAAACCCTCACCTCGTTCCTTTGTAGCCCAGAGTAATTACTGTATCATTAAGAAGGCGGAGGGGAAGAAAAGAAACTGAAATCAGCAATCCCACGAAAGCTGTCTACACAAAGTGCTGTACCATGGCGGGCTGTCCTACAAATGGCATGGCCTCCCAGACCTGCCGAGAGCCCGGGAAATGAGGCACTGGTCCTGCAGCCTCTTCAGAGGAATCAGAAAGGAGGGACATCAGACAGGAAGCCCCTTTACTCACAACGAGGTCTGATTGCACAGCGGGCGCAGTCAATTCAGACGCAGACCACCGGGGTTTCACCTCCCACGGGGTTGGTGGGAGTATAGCCAGCTCCTCCCACATTCACCCTACTACCTGCCTGCGGCACGGTCCTGCAGGACACACAGCTGGCCTCTCAGCCCCTGGACCTGGCCCTCCCACTGAGACCCCACCCCAACCCCGGCTACCCAGCATGCAGGCCTCCCATCCCCTCCCGTCTGTGCAGGAGCGGCTCTCTGAGCTCACCGTGGGGGGCTGAGCAAAACACTCTGGGCCCTGGAGAGTCAAGGCAAGCGTGCGCGTGCCTGTACACACTCCAGGGGGCTGCCTGCCTGGGAAACTCATCAGTCGGAACGGCCAGGCCCAACCCAGAGCGTTTTGTTCTGGTGGTGGAGACGCAGGGGAAAAGAAAACAAACTACCAGTGACAACCGCAAACTTCCCCCTTCCGAACCTGGGGGCCCTGGCAAAGTCTGTCCTCTGCCCAGAGGCACCCCAGGCCGGGCTGGGCTGTGGAGGGCAGAGTAGCCCGGGTACTTCCATCCCCAGCTGCCACCCCCCACCCCCCTCCCTAATACCAGCGCCCTTCTGCGGCAGGAGAGCTGGGTTTTCCCCCAAGACGGGAACCTTTGTACCTTCCGGCTCAGCTCCCACACTCAGGAAACACCAACGAGGCTCCTGCACGTCCTGGGGTGGAGAGGCAGACCCTGGAAGGCAGAGCCCCACCAAATGGACGTGTGGACAGCCCCGGAGCCCTGGGACGCACAGTAGAGTGTAGCGAGGGAGAAGATGCTGGACTCCACCTACACAGACAACCCTCCGGCCGTTTCCTGCAAACAATGCCATCCGGAGGCCACAGGAATAAGAACCAGCTGTCCCAAAGCCATTCTGGCTCAGGACGCAACAGTCCCCGAATGTCCTCTCAGCCCCCACGCCCCCCAAAAGGAAAGTCTTCTCCCAAGAAAGTTGGAAGAGAGGAGCCGCGCGGGGATCGGGGATCGGGGATCGGGGATTGGCGTGACCACCGCAGGCACGGCTCAGACATCTCACCCTCCCTCCCAGATCCGTGCGTTTCCGGAAAACAAAGCCGGTGGCCAGGGCGGAAGGGGGAGGGGGCAGAGAGCCCAGCCGGGAGTTCCCGGGCAGTGCCGCAACAGGTCCTTGCGGATCGGACCCCTTCCTCCCCCCAGCACCCCTCTGCTCAGGACCACAAAGTGTGGAGGGGGGCACAGCTGCGTGGGGAGGGGCCAGGCCACGGCAGGAAAAGGCGATGGGGCCAGGTGGGCAGGGGCATCGAGACCAGAACACGGGGAGGTGTGAGGGACTCGGGTGAGTGGGCGGTGGGCTTGCTTGAGCACCGGGTGGGAGAAGAAAGCGGAGAGTGGGGTGGGGGCTAAAGGCTCAGCAAAGGGCAGGAGAGTTGGAGCACGGCGGTCCCGGGGTGCAGAGTGGGGGTCACTGGGGCCGCGGGGGCAGGGTCTGGAGTGTGAGGGTCACCGGGGCGGTGGAGCTGTGTCTGGAGGTCCTCAGCGTGGCGTCGGCGGAGTGGGGGGCGCTGGGGTCCCGAGCGCAGGGTCACAGGGGTGTTGCGGCGATGGGGCCCTGAGTGTGGGGCTCAGCGTGGGGGGCAGTTAGACGGGGTGGGCGATGGGGTCCGGAACGCAGGGGGCAATGGACCCTGTGTGGGGGCGGGGGCGCCGAGGGCCAGGCGCAGGGGGTGTGGGGGCCGGGACGGGCGCGCGCGTCGTTACCTTGGCTCCGCTGTGGCCGGGCCCGTGGGCAGCGTCTGGGCGGCCGGCCCGGACTCAGCAGCGCGACGAGGACCCCAGCTCCGGGCCACGCGCCCGCTCGCGCTCCGGCTCCGGCGCCCGCTCGGGCCCCCACTCCGGCTCCCGCGCCACCTGGGCCGGCCTCCGCATGTTCGGGGCAGGAGGCGCCGGGCTCGCCGCGCTCCGCCGCGCCCGCTCCGGGGCCCGCGCGCCTTACGCCGCCAGCGTCGGCCAGCGGGGGGCGGCGGCCATACGCGCCTCACTGCGCAGCCGCGGCTAGGGCGCCGGGGGCGCGCGCCGCCGACGTCACAGCGCGGGGTGGGTCCAACGCCCTGTAGAGCGTCTCTCGCGCCGCTTTGCGACAGCGGGTGGCGCCGCGCGACGGCCACCGCGCTTTGCGGCCGCTCCGGAACCACCGGACCGCTGCCCTCGGAGAATACCGAAAGCGCGCGGCCGCGGGGGCGCGCGCGGGCGGGGAAGGCGTCGAGAGGTTTCCACACCCTCCTGGGGGTGGGGCTTCTGCCACCCGCACCTCCCCACCCGCCGTTACCATGGCGACGCGTGGTCGCCCTGGCACCGCCCCGCCGCGCCGCGTGTGTGACGTCACGGTCTCGCCACCTGACGTCACTGGCGGGCGGCGCCACGGGGCGTTGTCTGCGTGGGGCGGTGGCGGGCGAGGCGAGGGGAGACGACTGTCTGCGCGCGCGGGGCAGGCGCTGGAAGGGGCAGGCGGCCGGCCAGGAAATGGGCTGATTAAGGGCAAGAGGGTTTCCCATGTGGCTTTCCTGGGCCAGGAGGGAAAAACAGTTCTAGAATAACTGCTCCGTGTCCGGGGGTACAACCGCGGTGGCGTGGGCGGCCCCGGGCCCGCGGCCGACAGCGGGTCAAGTGCACTGCGGGGCCTACCATGCCACGCATGCGGCTCTG
Source organism: Plecturocebus donacophilus (assembly GCA_004027715.1). Classification (NCBI taxonomy): domain Eukaryota; kingdom Metazoa; phylum Chordata; class Mammalia; order Primates; family Pitheciidae; genus Plecturocebus; species Plecturocebus donacophilus. The sequence continues at coordinate 6,842 of PVKP010039066.1, forward strand.
CGTGTGGAGCCCACTCCTTGCCCGTGCGCTGCCTGCCTCCCGCCTGCACCGGGCAAGAAGCATGGGGAGGGGACCCACAGGCCCAGGCCCCGCACAGGGAGGCCCTGTTCCGCCCCATGACAGGGCCTGGAAGGGGACCAGCAGCTGCAGAAATGGTTCCCGGCCTCCCCACATCCCCTACGCACCTCCCGGCGGGGCATTTTTAAAGTCCGAGGAGACGCATTCATTCAAACATGTATTAAGTGCCTGTCAGTGGCTCTGAGAATAGAACAGTGAGCTAGACTCCTGGCATCGTTTCCCAGGGAGTCCTTGGTCCTAGAGGGAGGAGACAGCCCTCTGATGATTTCAGATGATGGTACAGGTAGGATGTAGGGCGGGCGCGGTGTAATCCCAGCACTTCGGGAGGCTGAGGCAGAAGGACACTCGGTTGAGCCCAGGAGTTCAAGACCAGCCTGGGCAACAGTGAGACCCTCTTTACAAAAAAAAATACAATTAGGGTGTGGTGGTGCATGCCCATGGCCCCAGCTACTTGGGAGGCTGAGCCAGGAGGATCGCTTGAGCCCAGGAGGTCGAGGCTGCAGTGGGCTGTGATTGTACCACTACACTCTAGCCTGCCTGACAGAGCAAGCCTGCTTAAAATAGTAATAGCAAATGAAATCCCAGTACTTTGGGAGAATCACTTCAGCCTAGGAGTTCGAGACCCAGCCCAGGCAACACGGCAAAACCCCATCTCTACGAAAAATGGGCGTAGTGGGGAGCTGAGGCAGAAGGATTGCTTGAGCCTGGGGAGGCTGAGGCTGTAAGAAGCTGTGATCAGGCCGGGCGCCGTGGCTCATGCCTGTAATCCCACTACTTTGGGAGGCTGAAGTCAGGAATTCGAGATCAGCCGGGACAACATAGCAAAACCCTGTCTCTCCTAAAATACAAAAATAAGCCAGGCTTGGTGGTGCACGTCTTTAGTCCCAGCTACTCTGGAGGCTGAGGCAGGAGAATCACCTGAACCCAGGAGGTGGAGGTTACAGTGAGCCAAGATGGTGCTACTGCACTCCAGCCTGGCGACAGAGCCAGACTCCATCTCAAAAAAAAAAAAAAAACAACGATGGTATGTGGCACAGTGCCTGAGGGGAAGACACCTTCTCCTGCTGGATGCTGAGGGAAGACCAAACCCTAAAGGCTAAGCTAGATGTGATAAGATTGGGAGGAAGATTTCATCATCTCCTATGACAGTCCTGCGGTCTTCGAGCCAGACAGGAATGCAAAGAAAAATGGAGAATTCCACCGGAATGGGAAGGCTGAATGGCACGGTTGTAGGGGCTGCACCGCGCTCTGGGAGATGCACGTTGCCGCTCTTGTCTTGCGGCAATGTGAGAGGCAGGCGGTCCTCCCTGCACCCCTGTGCTCCCACAGCCTCACGTGGAACGCGACTCTTTGGGGAAGCTCAAGCAGCTACCCCTGCTGTCCTTTGCCACTAAGTCAGGGTCGCCTCTCTCCGGATCCCCACTGTGAAGGAGTGCGTTTATTTCATGTCAGTCTCCTCCAGCCAGGCCTGTGGGACCCAGCAGAAGGGCTGGCACACAGTAGGCACTCAGTCTGAATGCGGCGGCCATATGTGGTGAATGAATGAATGAATGAACTCCACAGATCTCCCAGAATTCTCAGAACCCAGATTCTGGTTCCTCAGACTTCCCTGGCCTCTCCTCTCTCCTCTCCCCTCTTCTGTTCCTGAGACAGTCTCACTCTTGGCTGGCTGGAGTGCAGGGGTGCTACGGTCATGACTCACTGCAGCCTCGACCTCCCAGGCTCAAGCGATCCTCCTACCTCGGCCTCCCAAGGAGCTGGTACTACGACTCCTGGTGAACACCACGACTGTCTCATTTTTAAATTTTTTATAGAGATTGGGATCTCCCTTTGTTGCCCAGGCTGGTCTCGAACGCCTGGCCTCAAGTGATCCTCCCACCTTGGCCTCCCAAAATGCTGGGATTACAGGCGTGAGCCACTGCAACCCTTGGCTTCTCTCCCATTCTTTTTTTTGAGACAGAGTTTGTCTTGTCACCCATGCTGGAGTGCAGTGGACCATCTCGGCTCACTGCAACCTCCACTTCCAAGGTTCAAGCAATTCTGCCTCAGCGTCCCCAGTAGCTGGGACTAAAGATGAGCACCACCAGGCCTGGCTTATTTTCATATTTTTAGTAGAGATGGGGTTTCACTACGTTGGCCAGGCTGGTGTCAAACTCACTTCGGGTGATCTGCCTACTGTGGCCTCCCAAAGTGCTGGGATTACTGGTATGAGCCAGCACACCTGGCCTCTCTCCCATTCTCAATGGAACACTTGCTTTCAAGCACTCATGCCCCGTCTCGGGTTCAGAGCATGGGGACCTGAGGTATGTGTCCTTTTTTTTTTTTTTTTTTGAGACAGAGTTTCGCTCTTGTTGCCCAGGCTGGAGTGCAAGGGCACGATCTCGGCTCACAACCTCCGCCTCCTGGGTTCAAGCGATTCTCCTGCCTCAGCCTCCCCAGTAGCTGGGACTATAGGTGTGCGCCACCACGCCCGGCTAATTTTTGCATTTTTAATAGAGTTGGGGTTCCTCCATGTTTGTCAGGCTGGTCTCCAACTTCTGACCTCGTGATCTGCCTGCCTTGGCCTCCCAAAGTGCTGGGATTACAGGCGTGAGCCTGGCCTGGTATGTGTACCTTAATGGTGAGTTCCGGCTGTGTCCTTGTAAAAGGGTGTAACTGAAAGAATGCACACAGTGAGGCCAGGCTGAGGCTGTGCTAGCCAGAAGCTGTGTGACTGTGGGAAGCTCACTCACCCTCTCTGGCCTCCTCAGCTTTGTGTATTAGGGATAATGATGGCCCCCACAGGTATATCATGGGAATTCATGAATGAATGAAAAATTGTCAGCATGGGACTTTCAGCCTCAAATAAACCTATTTCTGTTTAATCATTTGGTATCTTTTTTTCTTTCTTTCAAGAGGAGTGAGATCTCAGCTCACTGCAACTTCTGCCTCCTGGGTTCAAGCAATTCTCCAGGCTCAGCCTCCCAAGTAGCTGGGATTACAGGCACCTGCAACCACACTTAGCTAATTTTTGTATTTTAGCAGAGACTGGGTTTCACCATGTTGTCCAGGCTGGCCTCGAACTCCTGACCTCATGATCCGCCTGCCTTGGCCTCCTGAAGTGTTGAGCCACCCCGCCCAGCCTCACTTGCGATCTTCAAAAAAGCAAATGGCCTGTCATGCTTTTTGGCTTTTTCCTTGTTTGAGACAGAGTCTCTCTGTCGCCTGGCTGGAGAGCAGTGGTGTGATCTTGGCTCACTGTAGCCTCGACCTTCTGAGCTGAAGCAATCCTCCACCTCAGCTTCCTGAGTAGCTGGGACCACAGGTGCACGCCATCATGCCCAGCTTTTTTTTTTTTTTTTTTTTTTTTTGAGACAGAATCTCTGTCTCAGGGGCTGGAGTGCAGTGGCATGATCTCTGTTCACTGCAACCTCCTCCTCCCGGGTTCAAGCGAATCTCCTGCCTCAGCCTCCTGAGTAACTGCCATTACAAGCGCACATCACCACACCCAGCTAATTTTTGTATTTTAGCAGAGACTGGGTTTCGCCATGTTGTCCAGGCTGGCCTCGAACTCCTGACCTTGTGATCCACCTGCCTCGGCCTCCCAAAGTGCTGAGATTACAGGTGTGAGCCACCGAGCTCAGCCAGGCTGGCTAATTTTTTGTATTTTTTGTAGACATAAGATTTCGCTGTGTTGCCCAGGCTAGTCTCAAACCCCGAAGCTCAAGCAATCCACCAGCCTCGGCCTCCCAAAGTACTGGGGTTACAGGTGTGAGCCAACGCACCTGGCAGCCTTTGACGGTCTTAATCAAATAAGAACATTGTAAGGATAACACATTGTCCGCTCCTCTGGAGAGAAAAACAACCATCCAGCCTCCCAGTAAATCCCAAACAGCTGTAGGTTTGGGGGAGTGAAAGGGAGGACGCGCCCCCTTCTGTTCTGTTCCTATACTCATGTAAGACGCGCTCACACTTGTAATCCCAGCATTTAAGGAGGCTAAGGTGGGAGGCTCCCTTCAAGCCAGGTGTCCGAGATCAGCCTTAGCGAGGCTAAGAACCCAAAACGAGAATTCATCTCTACAAGTAATTTAAAAATTAGCCGGGCGTGGTGACACCCACCTGTGGTCCCAGCCGCTCCAGAGGCGGAGGCACGAGGACTGCTTGAGCCCGGGAGGTCGAGGTTGTAGTGCACCATGATCGCACCTGCACTCCAGCCTGGGCAACACAGCAAAACCTCATCTCCAGAAAGAAAGGAAGGGGCCGGGCGCGGCGGCTCACGCCTGTCATCTCAGCACTTTGGGAGTCCGAGGCGGGCGGATCACGAGATCAGGAGTTCGAGACCAGCCTGGCCAACGAGACCAGCCCGTCTCTACTAAAATACAAAAATTAGCAGGCCGTGGTGGCCGGTGCCTGTAATCCCAGCTACTCGGAAGGCTGAGGCAGGTGATTGCTTGAACCCGGGAGGCGAAGGTGGCAGTGAGGTGGGATCTTGCACTGCACTCCGGCCTCACAAAAAATAAAAAATAAAAAAACCCAGGCCCCTCCACAGACACCGAAGTTGCCCATACCTTGGTCTTGAACCTCTGTCCTCTCCAGAGCGGTGAGAAATAAATGTCTGTTGTGCATAAGCTGCGTCACCTATGGGATTTTGTCAGAGACGCCGCCAGCCTCTCTGCCAGGGAAGTCCTCCTCCCGCTCTAGCCCCATTCATCCTTGGAGGCCCAGCCTCGGGGTCGCCGCCTCTGGGGAGCCTTCTGGAAGCTTCTCTCCCCTGGCTTACCTCGTGGTCCTGCTGTGTGTGATAGCTGCAGGTGTCCCCATAGCCCTGTTGCCTTCTCGGGGCCACTCACTCCAGCCCGTCGGCTGGAGGGTCAGGAGCGGGGGTTGGGGCCGCAGCAGCCTGACTCGGGCATCGCAGGAAGGACGCTGGGTCGGGTCGAAGCGCCTCGGGCTTGTGCTGCTGCCCTGTGTGTTCCTCCTGCCGTCCACCCTGGGCCTTCATTCCCCTTCAGACTCCAGAGGGAGAAGTACACAGGGCCCTAGGGGGCCATGGAGCCCAGACGGGGAGGGACCCGCGGAGCTGCCTGGGTCGCCTGGTTGGAGCCAGAAATAAATGTCCACGGTGCTGGAGCCTCCGAGCCAGGCGGCCAATGCGTCACGGCAGCTGGGCCTCATGACGCACGTGCTAATGCACAGGTGCAGCCATCATGTGGGCGGCGCTATGAAACTCACCTGTTGGGCGAGGCCACCTTCAGGCATGGCTGCATCCAGGAGTGGCCCAGGCTCAGTGCCTGTGGCCTTTCTCCTCCCTGTGTCTCTCTCTCCATCTGCCTCTATGCCTGTCTCTCTGTCTCTTCCTGTTGTCTCTGTCTCTGTCTCTCTTTTTTTGAGATGGAGCCTTGCTCTCTCGTCCAGGCTGGAGTGCTCGCTGTCTGTCTGTGTCTCTGCTCTCCCTGGCTCTTTCTGTCTCTTTCTTCCCTGTCTCTCACACTCTCTGTCTCTCTTTGTTCCTCTCCCTTTCTCTTCGTCTCTCCCTCTCTCCCTCCCTCTCTCTCTGTGTAGCTCCCTTCCTCTGTCTCCACTGTGTCTCATCTCTGTCACTCTCCCTCTCTCTATATATATAACTTTCTGTCCATCTCTCTATCTCTGTCTCTCCATCTCTCTTTCTGTCTCTCCCTCCCACCTCTGTTTCTACCTTTCCCTCCCTCTCCATCTCTCTTCCTCTCTCTTTCCATCTCTCTCTCTCTCTCTCCATCTGTCTCTATCCCTCCGTCTCTGTCTCTCCATCTGTCTCTATCTCTCCATCTCTGTCTCCCCCCATCTTTCTCTGCGTCTACCTTTCCCTCTCTCTCTCCCTATCTCTCCTTCTCTCTCTGTCTCTCTCTCCCTCTCCTTGTCTCTCCGTCTCTGTGCCTTGGCTTCATTCTTTCACTACAAGCTTCTTCCATCCGTGGCAGAAGGCGTGGCTTAGTTTAGCAACCCCGAACGAAACAGAGCTCCTCTCACCCAGGAGGATCCTTATAAAATCCTAGGAAAGGGCCGAGCGCAGTGGCTCACGCCTGTCATCCCAGCACTTTGGGAGGCGGAGGTGGGCAGATCACGAGGTCCAGAGATCGAGACCAGCCTGGCCAACATGGCGAAACCCCGTCTCTACTAAAAATACAAAAATTAGCTGGGCGTGGTGGGGCACACCTGTAGTCCCAGCTACTTGGGAGGCTGAGGCAGGAGAATCACTTGAACCCGGGAGGCGGAGGTTGCAGTGAGCCTAGATTGGGCCACTGCACTCCAGCCTGGTGCCTGGCGACACAGCGAGACTCTGTCTCAAAAAAAAAAAAAAATTTCATAGGAAAATCTGTTACTGTCTGGCACAGACCCCTCCTGCATGACTGGGTTAGGCCACGTCCTGGTGACCACAAGGCCAGGTTCCATGAGGGGCGGCCCCTTGGGAACACAGGAGTCAGGTGGGCCGGGCCGCCCACAGCAGGAGGAGCAGGGGGGAAGGGGAAGGAGCCGAGCAGATGACGACAGCTGCCTGGGACTTGGGACCTGGCTGCGGCGTTCAGAGCAGCTCCAATTACAAAAGGCTTTCCCGCCTGGAGTGGCTGTGCGCCCAGTCTTGGCCCCGCCGGCCTCAGTGGCCTCCCTGCGAGGGGACAGTCCTGGCCATCATCTCCTGGTCGAGCCCTGGACAGCAGGGATCCAGTGACTCATGCCCTGGGCTGAAAATGCACATGACCTTTCGATTTTCCTGAATTTGCTCCAGCAACCAGCGACAATGGTAATTCCCGGGAAGGGGAGAAGGGATCTGCCGTGTGGTTGCCCTTGAGCAGGTCCCCGGGCCTCAGCCTCATCTATAAAAGCACAGGGTCGAACACAGATTGAACCGCCAAAACGGTTTCCTCCTGGTGCTGCTTGATTGATTGGTGATGTCTGCCCCGTGCAGGGGAGGGAGGCAGTGTGGGCATCGTTGGTTGATTGGTGATGTCTGCCCTGTGCACAAGAGGAAGGACAGACATCACTCACTGATTAATTGGTGATTGCTACCCTGTGCACAGGAGGAGGAAGGGCAGGACAAACGGCATCCACTGATTGATTGGTGATGTCTGCCAATGCTGCCATGTTGGCCAGCCTGGTCTCGAACTCATAACCTCAGGTGATCCACCTGCCTCAGCCTTCCAAAGCACTGGGTTTACAGGTGTGAGCCGACACACCCAGCCTGATGCTACAACTTTTTTCTGTTTCCCCATTTCAGATCATTCCAGAGCTTTCTTTGATGTTTATTTTTATTTTCTGTAGACGAAGTTTTGCTCTTGTCACCCAGGCTGGAGTGCAGTTGCGTGATCTGGGCTCACTGCAGCCTCTGCCTCCTGGATTTGAGCACTTCTCCTGCCTCTGCCTCCCTAGTAGCTGGGATTACAGGCACGCGCCATTCCCAGATAATTTTTGTATTTTAGTTGAGACGGGGCTTCACCATATTGGCCAGCCTGGCAAAACCCCATCTCTACTAAAAACACGAAAATTAGCCAGGTGTGGCCAGGCCTGGTGGTTCACACCTGTAATCCCAACACCTTGGGAGACCAAGACAGGTGGATCACCTCAGGTCGGGAGTTCAAGACCAGCCTGACCAACATGGGGAAACCCCGTCTCTACCAAAAATACAAAAATTAGCTGGGCGTGGTGGTGCGTGCCTGTCGTCCCAGCTACTTGGGAGGCTGAGGCAGGAGAATCGCTTGAACCCGGGAGGCAGAGGTTGTGGTGAGCCGAGATGGTGCCATTGCACTTCAGCCTGGGCAACAAGAGCAAAACTCTGTTTTAAAAAAATAAAAAAGAAAAAATTAGCTGGGTGTGGTGGCAGGTGCCTGTAATCCCAGCAACTCAGGAAGGTGAGGCAGAAGAATTGCTTGATCCTGGGAGGCAGAGGTTGCAATGAGCTGAGATCGTGCCACTGCGCTCCAGCCTGGGCAACACAGAGAGACTCTGTCTCAAAAAATAAAAAATAGGCCGGGCGCAGTGGTTCACATCTGTAATCCCAGCACTTTGGGAGGCCGAGGCGGGTGGATCATGAGGTCAGGAGTTCAAGACCAGCCTGGCCAACATGGTGAAACCCTGTCTCGGCTAAAATACAAAAAATTAGCTGGGTGTGGTGGCAGGTGCCTGTAGTCCCAGCTACTCAGGAGGCTGAGGCAGGAGAATTGCTTGAACCCGGAGGTGGAGGTTGCAGTGAGCCGAGAACACACCAGTGCGCTCCAGCCTGGGCAAAAGAGCAAGACTCCATCTAAACAAAAAAAATAGCTGGACGAGATAGTGCACACCTGTAATCCCAGCTACTTGAAAGGCTGGGGCAAGAGAAGGGCTTTAACCTGGGAGGCAGAGGTTGCAGTGAGCTGAGATGGTGACATTGCACTCCAGCCTGGGCGACAGACCGAGGCTCCCTCTCAAAAACAACAACAACAACAAAGCTTGGGATTGTGTGTTCGTGCTGGGAAATTGTGAGACATCGCAGACGTATCACCTCCACCATCCTAAATTGCTGTCAGAAGACACCAGCTCCCTTACTCGGAAGAAGGATTTAGCAGTGGGGTTTGTGGAGGCGCAGGCAGGGTGAGGGGTGCCAGCTAGGGATGACACAGCCCTGGGGTTGGCAACAGTTTGGGGCCGCAGGTGGAGGACGAGGTGCAGAGAGGGACCCCATGGACAGGCCATCCTCTAGAGGGAGGAGTGAGGCACCAACAATCAGCCTCACCCTCCCTCCCTCCCTCTCCCTCACTCTCCCTCCCTCTCCCTCCCTCACCCTCCCAGGCCCTTGCCCCCCGGCTAGACCTTGCTAGGATGCAGCTGAAGCCAGAGAGGGCTGAGGATGTGTCCCTGCAGCCCCCAGGCCTGGCTCCCGGCACGGAGCTCAGTGGCAGGGGTGGAGAGGGAGCCTGGAGGGCCCGGCCCAATGAAGCCATTGCAGATGGTCACTCTTGTGACACCCACCCCAGGAGCTCCCCACCAGGGGCAGCCGCCATGGGGGCCACAGCCATGCCCCCGTTGCCCGCCAGGCCCCCTGCCATGCCTGCAATTCGGTCTTCCTTTCCTCATTCCCTCGATCGCCCCTGTGACCCTGAAGGGGACGTGGCCACTCAGAGAAGAGCCACATCATGCTGGCTGCACTTTGTCCAGAGGCAGGTGTGGCCCGCCCCATGTTTACCCCCACCCTGCCCCAAGCTTCTTGCCCAGGCTGGAGTTCAATGGCGCCATCTCAGCTCACTGCAACCTCCGCCTCCAGGGTTCAAGTGATTCTCCCGCCTCAGCCTCCCGAGTAGCTGGGATCACAGGCATGCACCACCACGCCCATTTTGTATTTTTAGTAGAGACGGGGTTTCTCCATGTTGGTCAGGCTGGTCTCAAATTCCTGACCTCAGGTGATCTGCCCACCTCAGGCTCTCAAAGTGCTGGGATTACAGGCGTGAGCCACCAGGCCCGGCCCCTTTCTTCTTTTTATTGAGGAGTTTCACTCTTGTCACCTAGGCTGGAGTGCAGTGGCACGATCTCGGCTCACTGCAACCTCCGCCTCCCGGGTTCAAGTGATTCTCCTGCCTGAGCCTCTTGAGCAGCTGGGATCACAGGCGCCCCCCACCACGCCCGGCTAATTTTTGTATTTTAATAGAAACCGGGTTTCACCATGCTGACCAGGCTAGTCTTAAACTCCTGGCCTGAGGTGATCCACTGGCCTCAGCCTCCCAAAGTGCTGGGATCACAGGTGTGAGCTACAGCACCCGTCCCGGACACCCCGTTTCCATCTAGCCAGGCAGCGACCACGCTTTCCCCTGGGAGGACCAGAGGCCACAGTAAGCTGGATGTTGACATTGAACCCACACTGGGGGGCGGGGGTGTCCTGCAGAGTCGTTTCTGGGGACAAAATGCAGCACGAGGTCTCAGGGCAGAGACAGGCAGCCTGAAGTGAGGTAGCCAGACACAGGGAAGAAAGAGCAGCTCAGCCGTGCAGAACAGAGCTGCTCGGGGAAGGCGGGCATTGCAGAGCGGGTCTTCAGGGCATCTCGGAGACGGGGCATCTGGAAGAGGGCACTAGCTGCCCTTGGGCAGGACAGCAGTGGCTCTAAGGCTGATGGATCTGCTGTGCTATTCTGTGAGATCCGGGCAGGACAATGACTCACCCTGCCTCAGTTTCCCCATCTGCAAAAAGTGGCTCCACGATGATTTCTGTTGTCATTCATTCCTTCATTTGCCCAGCTTTCCACTAGGGGCTGGGTGGGCGGACAGAGGGTCTCGAGTCTCCAGCGAGGAAGATGGGAACACACAAATGATTGCACAGTGGGGCCGGGCACGGTGGCTCACACCTGTCACTCCAGCACTTTGGGAGGCCGAGGTGGGTGGATCTCATAAGGTCAGGAGTTCAAGACCAGCCTGGCCAAGATGGTGAACCCCCGACTCTACTAAAACTACAAAAATTAGCCGGGCGTGGTGGAAGGTGCCTGTAATCCAAGCTACAGGGGAGGCTGAGGAGGGAGAATCGCTTGAACCTGCGAGGCGGAGGTTACAGTGAGCCGAGATCACACCACTGCACTCCAGCCTGGGGCACAGAGCGATACTCCATCTCAATAAATAAATAAATAAGGTGTGGTGGCTCCCGTCTGTAATCCCAGCACTTTGGGAGGCCAAGGCAGGTAGATCACGATGTCAAGAGTTCAAGACCAGCCTGGCCAAGATGGTGAAACTCTGTCTCTACTAATTAGCCGGGTGTGATGGCGCGTGCCTGCAGTCCCAGCTACTCGGGAGGCCGATGCAGGGGAACCGCTTGAACACGGGAGGCGAAGGTTGCAGTGAGCCGAGATCGAGCCACTGCACTCCAGCCTGGAAGACAGAGCGAGAAAAAAAGAAAGAAAGAATTGCACAATGGGATGGGACATGGTCCCCCAGCACCTGAGTGAGGAACATCGGGGGTGCTTTGCGTGGAGCGGGTGCGGTCGCCTCTGCTATTGCTTCTATTAGAACCTGAAGTCCGGGGAGCCAGGGCAGGGCCCGTCCGACTGGCGCCCTCTGGCGGCCGAGCAGAGGGTAGCGGGGTCGACAACCCAAGGCGACAGTTTGCAGAAAGAGGGGCGCGGTATGTAGGACGCGCAGCAGAGGCTGGGGTCCCCCGGTCTGTACCCCGTGGCACCCATCACTCCTGAACATGTAAACGCACACCCGCATGCAAACACGCATCAGCGGCGCAAACACTTGCTCATTCTCTCTCGTTTTGGGGCCGCAAGTCGCAGACGAAAGTGTGGGCGGGGCTGGGTCCCTCTGAGGCCAAGGGGACTCTGTCCCAGGCCTCCCCTGGCTCCTGGTGGTGACCGGCGTTCTTGGCTTGCGGAAGCTTCACCACAGTGCGTTCTGTGTCTGTGTCCAAATTACCTTTTTTTTTTTCCTTGAGACAGTCTGGCTCTGTCCCCCAGGCTGCAGTGCAGTGGTGTGATCTCGGCTCACTGCAACCTCCACCTCCCGGGTTCAAACGATTCTCCCATCTCAGCCTCCTGAGTAGTTGGGATTACAGGCACTCGCCTGGCTAATTTTGTGTATTTTTAGTAGAGATGGGGTTTCACCATGTTGGCCAGGCTGGTCTTGAACTCCTGACCTCAGATGATCCACCTGCCTCAGTGTCCCAAAGTGCTGGGATGACAGGCGTGTGCCACTGCACCTGGCCTTTTCTTTTGAGACAGAGTCTCGCTCCGGCACCCAGGCTGAAGTGCAGTGGCCCCAAACAGCTCACTGCAGCCTCAACCACCTGGGGTCAAGCAGTTCTCCCACCTCAGCCTTCTGAATTGCTGGGACTGCAGGCACGTGCCACCATGCCCAGCGAAGTTCGGTATTTTTGTAGAGATGGGATCTTGCTATGTTGCCCAGGCTAGTTTCAAAGTGGTCTCAAGCAATCCTCCCACCTCACCCTCCTGAGCAGTTGGGACTATAGGCACATGCCACCGTGCCTGGCTAATTTTAATTTTGTAGAGACAGGGTCTCACTGTGTTGCCCAGGTTGGTCTTGAACTCCTGAGCTCAAGCGATCCTCCTGCCTTAGCCTCCTAGATTGTGGGAATTACAGGCGTGAGACACTGGCCCCAGCCCACGTTTCACATTTCCCCTTTTATATAAAGGAGACCAGTCACATTGGATCAGTGCCCACCCTACTGCAGAATGAAGTCATCTTAACTGTATCATTCCACCTGCAATGACCTGATTTCCAAGCAGTCACATTCTGAGGTTGTGGGGTTTAGGGTATGAACATATGTGGATGTGGGGGAGCACAACATTCAATGTGTAACAAAGCAGAAACGTGCACTCACAGACACACAGCTGCATGTACACACAAACATATCATACACAACACAAGCACCACACACACAGACCAGCATCCATGACCCTCCACCTGAGGGTGAAGCCGGGCCTCCCCAGCCCCCATCCCATTTGCAGGGGAGCTGGAGTATAAATACCCCAGCTCCCTTAGCCCCGGAAGACAACCTGAGCCGATCGTCAGAGGGACTGAGCTCCTGGGGCCTGGAGCCGTAACCTCCCCGTTCATGCCTCCCTGCAGGCCGCTCCCCATCCCCATGCCCCTTGAGTGCCTCCTGGGCTCACATCCCACGTAGGCCATCTGCCCTCAATCTTTGCTGAGGCTAAAACACCCTTTTGTAACGGAGCTGATGGGCCAGCCCTGTTGTCCTCTATGAAGCCAGACGTTCAAGAGACTTACGGAAACTCGAAAAACGATGCCGTCCACCCCCGTTTAAAACACATATTTGAGCTGGGCGCGGTGGCTCACGCCTGTAATCCCCGCACTTTGGAAGGCCGAGGCGGGTGGATCACCTGACGTCGGGAGTTCGACACCAGCCTGACCAACATGGAGAAACTCCCTACTGAAAATACAAAATCAGGCCGGGCGTGGTGGCTCATGCTCCCAGCACTTTGGGACGACCAGGCCGGTGGATCACAAAGTCAGGAGATAGAGACCATCCTGGCTAACATGGTGAAACTCCGTCTCTACTAAAAATACGAAAAATAAATAAATAAACCAGGCATGGTGGCACACCCCTAGTTCTAGCTACTTGGGAAACTGAGGCAGGAAAATTGCTTGAACCTGGGAGGTGGAGGTTGCAGTGAGCTGAGATCGTGCCACTGCACTCCAGCCTGGGCAACAATAGTGAAACTCTGTCTCGAAAAAAAAAATTTACGAGGGAGAGATCCAAGATGGCCGATTAGCAACAGCTCAGGACTGTAGCTCCCAGGGAAAGTGCAGAGAACGAGTGGACGCCGCACTTTCAGATGAATTTTTGTTGCCCACAGACTGGGATATTCCTGGCGGAAGAGCCCCACCAGTTGCCAGCATGACTGTTTTGGCTGGCGAGGCTGTTTCGCCGGCACCCCAGTGTGGCGCTTCTCAGTGTGGAGTGTACGGGACTGGGTGCCCTTTTACTTGGGCTCGGCTGGTCCCATCCCCACAAAGAGAACAGCAATTGGAAGCGCTGAGGACTGAGAGTTTCACAGCAAGCGCAG
>PVKP010039067.1:0-20429 GCA_004027715.1 Plecturocebus donacophilus
CTACAAATCACAGTATTTCTGAGACTTTTTCATTTAAAAAATTAGAGGTTCTTACTACATTGATTCCAAGTTTATATTCCTTGATGAGTTTGGATAGGTAAGGAAGATAGATATTTTCCCTAACTGACCACCTGGCTCAGTTTTCCCACCCTCTGCTCCCCTCCCCTGAGTGCTCCCTTGTTTCATACAAGTCTCCCATTTTTTGGGGCTTTCATCTACTAAAGCAGAGCTTCTCTGCATCACAGCCATTATAGCCCCACAAACAGGGTTCTCCTTTCATGCAAATTATTTCTTAGATTACTGCATTTCTTCCATTTCTGTTTGTGGGGAAGAATTGTTTTTTAAAAATACAGTTCAATGTCTTGAGCCCATTTACACTGATTCTCTTTAGACAATCAGAATATCAGAATAATCAAAATCAGTAGTAACCACTGGCATATGGATAGATATAAAGATAGAATTGAATTAAGATAAATAAACCCCTTGTATTTATAGCCAGCTGATTTTCAGCAATGATGTCAAGGAAATCTAACAGAAGAAACAATGGTACTTTTAGCAAACAATACTGAGAAAATTGCATCTCCATACATAAAAAGGTAAACTCAGACCTCACATCATACACAAAAATTGGCTTAAAATGGATGAGAGACCTAAATGTAAAGCTAAAATACAAAGCTTTTAGGAGAAAATCTTCAAAACCTTAGCTTAAGCAAAGATTTCCTAGATTTATAACACCAAAAGTTTGACTCATAAAAGAAAATAACTTTTATTTTGGACTTCATTAAATTCAACACTTTTGTGCTTCAAAAGACATCAATAAGAAAATGAAAAGACACACCACAGGCTGGGAGAAAATATTTGCACATTATATACCTGATAAAGAACCTGTATCCTGAATATACAAAAATCTCTTACAATTCAATAAGATGGCAACCCAATTAAAAATGGATTAAAGATAGGAATAAGCATTTGACAAAAAAAGATCTATGACTAGCTAATAAGCACATAAAAAAAGATGGTCCACATCATTAGTTATTAGGGAAATGCAAATCAAAAGCATAAGGAGATTTGTATCATACTTACTAGGATGGCTATAATAAAAAAGACATAATAGCCAACATTGTCCAAGATGTGGAGAAACATGAACCTTTTCAGTGCTGGTGGGAATGTAAAATAGTATAGATGCTTTGGAAAAAAGTTTGATAGTTTCTTAAATGTTAAACATAAATTTACCATATCACCAAGCAATTTCAGTCCTACGTATCTAACGAAGAGAAATGACACACGAAGATTCGTATATCCACACGAAGATTTACACACAAATGTTCATAGCAGCATGATTCATAAGGGCCTAAAAGTGGAAATAATCCAAGTGTCCATAAACTGGTGAATAAATAAAATGTGGTATATACATATAATAGAATACTCTCAGCAATAAAAAGAATGATTTATTGATACATGCTGCAACATTAATGAACCTCAGAAACATGATTTTAAGTGAAAGAAGCAAGACACAAAAGACTACCTACTGAATGACTCCATTTATGTGAAATGTCCAGAAAAGGCAAACCTACAGAAACAGAAAGTGGATTAGTCATTGCCTGGGGCTAGGGATAGGAACAAGGATTAACTAAATGAATAGGAGAGATCTTATTGGGGCAATGAAATATTTTAAAACTGGGTTATTGTGATGTTGCACAACTCAGTCAATCTACAAAAAAATCATTGACTTGTACACTTAAAGTAGGTGAATTTCATCATATGTAAATTACACCTCAATAAATTTGTTGTCAGTAGCTATCAAAAAAACCTCAATGATAGAAGACCTCAATTTCAATTTAAAATGCATTTTATTCTTTATTTACCTATTCCTCTAAGAGAAAAAAGAGGAGGATAGTTCTCTAACTGTAAACAATATAATAGAGAATGTCTTTTCTGGAAGCAAAAAATAGTTATACCTCACCAGACCTGAAAGGAAAGCTAGATTTCTTTTGCACATTTTCTTTGTAGAAGGTATTCCATTTGAATAAAACTTGATCCCATCTCACAAAGAATTGGTCCTGAATCAGATATTTTAAAGTCAGATGTTTGGACAGTTCTCCATCATATTTTCCCATATATAAGAAAATCTTTTTCCAAATGGAAGAAAAGGAAAGAAACAAAGGAAGAGGAAGAAGAGGTGGGGGTAGAGGGAGAAAGGAAGAGAGGAAGAAAGAAAAGCAAAAAAGCAAGAAGAAGGAACAAAGTATGTGCAATTTGGAGAATCTCAAGCCAATCTTCAAGGTTAGAAACATTTCACAAAATTGATGAACCAAATTCCCATAGCACCCAACTCGTAGAGAAAATTTTCAGGGAGAAGAACCCACTGCTATTCCCCTCCATTAGCCTACCTGCTTCTTTATGTTCTACAGTTGAATAAATACACAACATGCAAGTTATACAAGAAAGCATGAGCCAGCTGCCCCTAAGTTTGATGAACTCTAAAAGCCACTAAAGTAACCAAGTGCCTCACCCTCTGATAGCCAGAGCAATCTGCAAACCACTACCCACTTATGGAAGTCCTGATTCTGAGCAGAGTGAAGCCTGTCCTGTGCCTTCAGTGTCTGAACCTCATGCAGATTATGCTTCAGACACTGGTGTGATTTAATATTTCCTGTTTCATTTTTTCCTTTCGGCTGAGTGGTTGCTGATCACTAGACAGTCAAAATTCTTCTAAAGAAGGTATGTGAATGGTGAGGTTTCAGAACATGTGTCTGCAAAACCAAAACCTATGGCTGCTTCTGTCCAGGGTTAGCCCAGAAATATGGGATGATAAGGCATGTCTGTGTTTAACTTAGGGTCAACTCCTGTGGCAAGATCCTCATCCATGCTGCTTTCCTTTGCATTCAGTTAGAAGAATTCAAGTCGGGCAGGACTTGCAGAGAAATACTGGGGAGATGACACAGGTCTAGTTCTCTTTTAAGATCTGGGATATTTTCCTGGTAGGGCTGGAGAAAAGGTGTGAGAAATGAACCTCCTGTTGACACAAAGGAAAGAGTTCTGGTAACTGTTCATTTTACCCACAAAAGCTCTGAATGTCTATGAGACAAAAGGTGGCTTGTTCCTTTGCAGACTCAGTGATACTATGGAATTGGCTGAGGTGGTTCCAACAGGTATTTGGCCAGTACAAATGCTTGAGCTTGGAGAAGGGCTTGCCAAAACCTGTTAAGGTTTATAGAAGTCAAGCAGCCATGGAATGCCAGCTCTGATCATATTTCTCAAGTTCGGCTTAAGTTTTGTGCTTGCAGTTGACTAGCTTTTTGTATTTTGATTTTCATTAACACAGAAGGCTTGCTGTTGGCAATCACGCCTTGGAACGTCCTTGCTACAGCTCAGCGTTTCAGCACATTTTGCCTTGCCTAATGATGGAGCTGCGGTTTGCCAGGAAAGTACTTTCAACGCTTTCTTCCTAGAACTGGGGAGAACTATCCCCATGCAAACCTCAGCTAGTTCAAACAAAGCTTCTGTAATGGCAAAGGGAGAGAAAAGCTGCTATAAATACTTTTATAGGCTGCATAGGTGATTTACAACCCGCTTTATTAATCCTATAAAAAGGCACAGCTGAACGCCTTTAAGTTACATGCATACAGATGACTAATTAAATACACAGTTAAAAGTCTTGACCTAGCACAATTCTGACCATTAAAGAAATAAGTCTTGAATTTTCCTCTAGGCAAAAGTTTTTGGATGAATCTGTGGGTGGAAGTGGGTGGGAGCAAGGTGGAGGGGGAAGTTGACGTGGATGACGGTGGCAGGTAGAGAGCAGAGGGAGGCAGTTTGTTTCTGCTGGCTCATGTTTTCCCATCTTCACTACACACACTGACGGCAATGCAGCAGCCACGTGAATGCCCCACACTGCCAGAGGCCACTTCCTCTGACCTCTGACAATGACAAGGCCATGGTTAGCTTGTGTGAGGATGAATTCAGGTGCCTTTGGAAATGGAAAGAATAAGAGAATCCCAGCATTCATGCTGGGAAAGATCTCAGCAGTTGATCACCACCCTACCCCAAGCCTCCCCGAACCCTGCCCTTGGTTTGCACTCTCAGCAACTGAGATTCAGGGATGAGAGGTGATGTTTTTCCACTCACAAGACTAGTTAAAAGGAAAATCAGGACGAGGACCCAGAAGTGACCTCTAGAACATCAACCTTTCAGAGATACCATTCATTGCTCAGGCTGTTGCCAGGAGACACAACATATTTAGATGCAGGGGGAGTGGCTGGGGGAGGAAGAGGGGATTAGTGGAAGGCGAGTCAGGTAGGATATGATTCCAAAACTGAAAATGTTTGCCAAACCATTTATCAGAAACATAAAAGGCTCTTTCAGTTTTCAGGTTCTTGGAAGGGTTTGGAAGAGGAGGGAGTGACCTTTCCCATCAGGAGACAGGCCCCAGTAATTCTTCCATCAGCTCAGTGGGATTTTCTTTGTTGATCGGCCCCCTCACAAAACACTTTTAGAGGCTCCTACATCAGACTTGTGAACGTGTGATATGAGAATATGGGGTCAGGAAGATTGTGTACTGTGCCTGGGGGGCCACCAAAGGCAGCCAATATTATTTCTCCTGCATTTACTCCTGAGGTGACCCACAATGTCAAGGTCACCTCCATACCTCCAGGCTGCCCAAACAGGGACTGCTGCTGAGCATTTTTTTTCCCATTGGAACAGCTCTACCTGTTTTGCTTGGCCCCCTTATAAGCCTGGGGCCATTTCCTCAGCTCCAAAATGGAAGACACATTTTCTTCCCTCTTTATATGTGAAGCACAGGCCTGGCCGTTGCCTCTGCTTGGAAACATTGCCCTCACTGTCTTTCATTAATTTTCCACCCTCTTCACCAGCGAACTCTGATTCATTATTCAAGTTTCGGCTTAGATGTCACTTCCAATCAGGGAAGTGTTTCCGGATCCCAAGAACAAGTTGAGGATCCTCTCCTCTGTTCCCACAGAAGGCTACACATACTGTGCCACATAAAGCTGTCATCATACTGTCTTACAATTGGGTTCAGGTTAATTTTTCTTGCCAGACCATAGACTCCATGAAGACCACAGGCACATTGCTTTATTCACCATTGTGTCTCCAACACACACCATGGTGCCTGACATACAGAGGGTTGACTGAACAAGCACACCCTCACCATCTCTCCATCATTTTCTACATTTGAAAACACTTTTATAGGATATAACTTTTTTGAAGTAGAATTTAAAAATTAGCCTGGCATTGTGGCTCACACCTATAATCCCAACACTTTGGGAAGCTGAGGCCAGAGGACTGCTTGAAGCCAGGACTTTGAGACCAGCCTGCGCAACATAGCAAGATCCTATCTCTATAAAAAATTTAAAATTTACCAGGCATGATGGTATACACCAGTAGTCCCAACTACTTGGGGGGCTGAGGTGGCAGGATCACTTGAGCTCAGGAGTTTGAAGCTGCAGTTAGCTATTATCACACCACTGTACCACAGCCTGGGTGTCAGAGTGAGACCCTATATCAAATATATATATTTCCATATATATGTATAATACTTGTATATATTTATATATACATTATGTATTAAACATATTATAAACTATAAATTGAACATATTTATATATTAAACATACTTATATTATATATTAAACATATTTATTAGACATATATGTTATATATAAGTATATATATTTATATATCATTTTACTCTAGACACAGGGATATGGAAGAAAATTACTGAATATGAGGATTGAACTCATTTGCTAGGACTGCCACAGATTGGGTGGCTTAAACAACAGAAATTGATTGTCCCACAGTTCTGTAAGTTAAAAGCCAAAAGCAAGGTTGTTTTGGCTTTTAGGAAGCCAAAGGCAGAAGGAAGAGGGTTGGTTCCTTCTGAAGGCTGTGAGGAAAGCATCTGCTCTGAGTCCTGTCTCCTTGGCTTGTAAATGTCTGGCTTCATGTTCACATGGGGTTCTCCCTGTATGCCTGTTTGTTATCAAATCTTCCCCCTTTTTATAAGCCAGTCACATTGGATTAAGGCCGACTCTCATGACCTCATTTTAACCTACTTAGGTTCTTCAAAGACCTATCTCCAAATAAAGTCATAGTTCAAGGTACCAGGAGTTAGGACTTCAACATATGAATTTTAGGGGACAAAATTCAACACATAACAGAAATAGTAAAAGTTATTATAACTCTAGGTGGCCACTTGAAAGGCTAAAATCAAAACAAAATAAAAATGTCTCTTTTTCTGGAAATGATCTTCTCATATGGCTTAGAAAGCCAGGCTGAGTAACATATTCTAGGGATGGAATTGTCTCCAGATTGGGAGGCTTAGGATTTATAGGACTCCCCAGCAGAGTGTTCTGTATGAATACAATGTGTTCTAGAAATGCCTTGTATACAGAAACCCCCTTCTTTACCTGTCATAGTGAAAAACCACACTCCCCCTCCCCACCAGTGATTCCTATGGTGATGACAAGAAGCAAAGGGAGACTGAGTTTCCTCAGCTCGTGATGGGAGTTTCCATTCCTTGTTCTAAATTTGCACTGCAATTCCCAGAATAGCTGTGAAATTAGAATTTGACCATAAGCCTGGTGAGTAATGAGTTCAGGTCACCTAGAGCTAACTGTACCTCTGCTTGCTGTTCAGTGTTTCTTCTCCGTGTCTCTCCCCTCGCAGCAAGGCCAGAAACAGACACATCTCTAAAGCAGTCTCCTGCTGCCTTCTGTTTCAATTTGCGCTTGCTTAATTGTCAGTGGTTTGAGCATCTTTCTGTAAGTTTATAAGGCTGTTGCATTTTCTCTTTTGCAAGTGCTCTTTATATATGAAGGAATGTTTCTCTCAATGTGACCTATTTTCCCCACGTTTCCAAGTTTCAGCTTTTTTTATGAATTTTGTCCTGCCAAAATTTTAAATCCTTACATAGTTAAGTAGCAAGTCTTTTGTTTTTTGTCTTTTACACTTCTTAAATGTTTTCCTCAGGAATTTCACTGATTCCCTGGTGGTATTCTGTCCCTGTCTTCTACACCAAGAATTGTTTATGTCTGACTTATTTACAAGTCCTGAGAAACTTCACAGGCTCCTTAAGTGATAGATTTTATGTTCTCAGGGGTGGCTTGGCAATATCCTGGATTAGACACCTTTAATACCATCAAATAAGACTTCCGTTATAGTGTTTATCATACTGCATATAATTATCTGAGTAGATATCTGTGTCTCCCACCAGACTGACCCTCAATGAAGGCATAGATTGTGTCTCATTCACTGCTGTAGCCCTGAAGGCTATCAAAGTGACTGGCAAACAATGAGTGTTCAATAGATGTTCTCTTGAATGCCATCCCTCAGCCTCCCCTTCCCTTAGTTGGCCCTCACCCTTTAAGTGCCATGTCCTGAATGCTAAGTTCTATCAGGTTGTTCAGAGCTCAGCATCTGATAACATCATTAGCCACTGGTAACAGTGTATTATGACAGTCAAGTGTGACCTCACTCCAAACACATTTTTATCATTAAAAAAGTATGAATCCTTTGGAGCCACTCAAATTCTATCTCTATGCCTGTTCTGTTACATATGATTGTGAACCAGATTAAATGATCTTTTTCACCCCAAACCTTGGCTATTTCTTAAGTTAATCTTTGTTTTTCTTACGTTAAGAAAACTTAAGTTTTTCTTTGTTTTCCTAAATTAATCTTCCCTCTGAGAGGGAAGGAAATAAACAAAATCAGTAACAGCCAATCAGTGGCTTCCATTTGGCTGTTACTGTTTATAAAACGGAAAGCTTGACCTCTTTTGAGAAACTGAAGCTATAAAAAAGATTTTAGACACCTTTTGATGTGGCCAATAAATGGAATAATAATGGAACCTATTTCTCAGAGTATGCAGGTGGCAACCCCTATTCTCAGCCACTTTTTTTTCCACTCCACTTGCCACTGCTGACAAAAGAGAAGACACATGCTTGTTAAACTACTTGAAAGCTAGGAAGCCAAACGTCATGATTTTGTTGGAGGAAAAACCCAGCTTTGTGTTTTTCAGTTCCACCTTAGCAAAGTTCGGGCTGGTACTCAGGACTGAGTGAGCACATGAAGGGAGAGAATGGAAAGAATGAAGTGGGATGCGTCTGTCAAATAATTGCACAAGTCTGCTTTTGGATTTGCTACGAAAGTGACTCATTTCATAAACAATACAGCCGCTGTAGGAGGCAGACGTGTCAGATTTGATGGATGGCTGTGTATCTCTAGGTCTTCTGCAGTTGTTGGGTAGATAGGCTTCAGGGCCCAAGCAACCATATCAAATCTATCTTGAGTCAATAAGAAATATGAGAACTCTTCCCACCAATGTTAAAAACAAGGCAATGTTCCATGAATTCTGGGACTCTGTACCTACTCGACATGCTGACCCCAGCCTGCCTTTTGACCACAGCTTCACATCTGACCTATCTGAGTGCCTGTGCTCTGCAAGGGGAATTCTGGAGAGTCGTTCTTCCTTTCACAGAGCAAGGTCAATCTCAGTTGGTTCCCAAACAGCAGAGGCTGGTTAGGAGAATGGATATGTGATAGTTGTTTTGAGGAAAGAATGTATTTCTGGCAAATGTGAGTTTGACAGGACAAATCCATGAGTTAGATAGTGACCATTTTGCTTATTTAGCATGCATCTAGCCCCTTGACCCATTTCTAGCAGAATCACTGCCAACAAAACAGTTCCTGGAGATCTCAAGCAAAGAGAGCCAAGAACAGTCATCATGGACTGTTTGCAGATAAGAGGGCATGACCAGTGGTGAGCTGAGCTCTACCTCCACTTAGGCCTAAGGGACACTAAGTCTGTTCTCACCTCCCAATTCCTAGAAAGCCTGAATCCTGCCTAGGAAAAGCCCTAATTTTGACAGAGGAAATGTGATTGGAAAAGTCTTCTCAGTTAATTACATCTACATATCTCTCCCACCTCTCATGGTCTCTGAAAGTACCGTCACAAGACATTTCTTTGTATTAACACATGAAGGTATCTGGGAAAATGCAGTCATAAAGGGGTAAACATTAACCTTGATCCCCCATGCATACTTTAGTTCTAAATAGTTTATCACATTGCCCAGGTATTTTTAACTACATCCAGGCTGGGAAAACAGAAGAAGTAAGTGTTGACGCCAAGTTTGGAATAGAAATTTTGGAAAACGAGCACAGACCAATAGGGTGGCTTCTAATCAGGCCAATATCAATGGGTGATCCTAAGTAGAGAAAAAAATGACATAAAGAAATGACTCAATGTGGCAATGGATATAAAAGGAGGTGAGAGGTCGGGTGCAGTGACTCACGTCTTTAATCCCAGCACCTTGGGGGGCCAAGGTGGGCAGATTACTTGAGGTCAGGAGTTTGAGACCAACCTGGCCAACATGGTGAAACCTCTTCTCTACAAAAATACAAAAATTAGTCAGGCATGGTGGTGCACACCTATAATCCCAGCTACTCAGGAGGCTGAGGCAAGAGAATCGCTTGAACCTGAGAGGCAGAGGTTACAGTGAGCTGCGATCAAGCCTGGGACAGAGCAAGACAAGACGTGAGTGGAATTAACTTTTCCCGAGGCAGCCATGAACGGAAACCTTTCCCAGATGAATTGCCCATCAGTGGCAGGTAACGTTTTACTTCTACGATGCAGGCTTTCCGTCATTGATACACCCATTTAACAAGCATGTTCACAGTATGAGCCCTGAGAGAGGTGTGTGAGGCAGAGCACACACAGCGCGTCCTTGCCTCCATGGAGGCTCCTTCAAGCTCCAGCCTTTCCCTAATGCTGGCTCCTCAGGTGTTCTTCCTTACCTGGTCCTGCTTCTGCCCAGGTCACACAGAGCCTCTGAGCACACCCCTTTCTACTACAGTGTGAGAACATTTCTTGGGCAACAAGCTCTTTGCTATTCAGGGAAACGACAAGTTCCATTTCACGTGGCCCCTGAAGCTGTCCAGAGCTAAAGGATCACAGCGTCCTGAGGCCTCCACCTCCAGTGTCTAACCCCAGGCCGAATCCCAGGCCTCTCTTCCAGACGTTAGCTCTGAAAGTCACAAACTCGTCTTCCGTCTTTGCCCAGGCTTGAGCCCAGCTCTCTCTTGCAGCCTCTTTTTCCTAGAGAATTAGACATCTCTGTTTCCTGTCCTGATCCCGCGTCCTTTTCGCTTTTGGCCTCGTGTCAAAACTCTTCCATCAGCAATCACCTGCTCCGCTGATTCGACTTGTACCTCCTGTCAGGATGTTGCCAAATAAACTTCTCAGGGCTGAACTGCTCTGAGGAACGTACCTACCTCCAAAGCATTCTCTCCCCTCTGTTCTCTCACTATCTTTTCTATCGCGCATTTACTTCTTCGATACACCTGACTCTTAAAGGTGTGGCTGGTTTAGACCCTTGTGACTCAGTGTCTGGCTGAGCAGGACTGGCCTCAGCCAGAAGCTTTTTAGAAATATAGAACTCTAGGGCCACACTGGAGACCCATTTAATCAGAAAGTGCATTTTAGCAGGTGATTGATATGCATCTGAATGTTTTGATAGTCCAGTTTTCGACTTCTTTTCCCAGAAAACCCACTCAGGGATATTCATCCTTTGTTCTCTTAAGCTGAAACTTCCCTCCATCCCTGCGAGTTCTGGGTCTATCTGACCAGTCTGGCAGTGTTGTCAGCCTTCAGGTACCAGATGGCTTTTCTCAGCAATTGGCATTGACTCACCCTTCCACCTGTGGGAGGGAGCCTTTATCTTGCCCTTCAAGGTGGTAGGGGGCCTGCAATTCCCCTCAGCCTGGGCTCCCCATCCTCAGCCAAGGAATTGTACCAAGTATTCTTTTAAAGAGACTTTGCTTTTAAAAACCCAATATGGAATATTCTTTACAAAATCCATTTACTACATCAATATGCCAGGGAGAAGGGGCATCTCAAGGGCTTGCTCTACATTTTTAAAAACTTTTTATTTAAAGAAAATTGTGTATTCACATGCGATGTTAAGAAATAGTACAGAGAGATCCTTTGTACCACTCACCCAGTTTCCCCCGATGGTAACATCCTGTATAACTATGGTTTAATATCACACCTAGGCTACTGACGTTGATACAATACTTCAATCTTATTCAGATTTCACCAGTTTTACTGGCACTCATTTATGCATTTTCTTTTATGTGATTTTTATCCTGTGGGTAGACCCATGTGACCACCACCACCATCACATTATGGAACGGTTTTATCATAAGGATCCCTCATACCACTCTCATTTATAGCCACAGCCACTTCTCTCCCCACCCCAGGCAACCACTAATCTGCTCTCCATCTCTGTAATTTGTTATTTCAGTAGATACACACACAAGTAACCCTTGAACACCATGGAGGTTAGGACCGTCGACCCCCTACAGAGTAAAAGAAAATTCTACCAGTAACTTTTGACTCCCCAAAACTTTAAGTACTAATGACCTACTGTTGACCAGAAGCCTTACCCATAACATAATGTAAACAGTCAATTAAAACACACATTTTGTATGTCATTTATATTATATACTGTGTTCTTATGACAAAGTAAGCTAGAGAAGAAAAAGTGTTATTAAGAAAATTTGGGAAGAAACCAGCACAAAAAGGGTGAAAACACACACACACACACACACACACACACGAAAGAAAATCATAGGCCAGGTGCAGTGGCTTATATCTGTAATCCCAGCACTTTGGGAGGCTGATGCGGGTGGATCACAAGGTCAGGAATACAAGACCAGCCTGGCCAAGATGATGAAACCCCATCTCTACTAAAAATACAAAAAATAGCCACCTATAATCCCAGCTACTTGGGAGGCTGAGGCAGGAATTGCTCGAACCCGGGAGGCCGAGGTTGCAGTGAGCTGAGATCACGCACTGCACTCCAGCCTGGCGACAGAGCAAGACTCCAACTCCGAAAAAAAAAAAAAACAACAGAAAAAAAGTAATAAAAAGAAAATCATAAGGAAGAGAAAATACATTTACTATTAATTAAGTGGAAGTGGATCAAAATAAAGGTCTTTATCCTCATCCTCTTCACATTGAATAGGCTGAGGAAGAGGAGGAAGGGTTGGTCTTTCTGTCTCAGGAGTGGTAGAGGCAGAAGTAAATCTGCGTATCAGTGAAACCACAGAGCTCAAGCCAGTGTTACTCAAGGGTCAACTGTGTGTACACACACACACACAAATATATATATATGTATATATACACAAGGATTGTGGGTTTTGTTCCAGACCACTGCAATAAAACAAATATCACAATAAACTGAGTCACGCAAATATTTTGATTTCCTAGTGCAATAAAAGTCATGTTTACACTATAATATAGTCTACTAAGTGTCCAATCATATTATGTTAAAAAACAATGTAATATCATGATTTAAAATACTTTATTGCTAAAACATGCTAATAATCACCTTAGCCTTCAGCAAGTTGTAATTGTTTTGCTAGTGAAGGGTCTTGCTTCAATGTTAATGGTTGCTGACTGATCAGGGTGCTGGTTGCTAAAGATCA
The DNA here is from genome assembly GCA_004027715.1 of Plecturocebus donacophilus. Lineage (NCBI taxonomy): Eukaryota > Metazoa > Chordata > Mammalia > Primates > Pitheciidae > Plecturocebus > Plecturocebus donacophilus. The sequence goes on from PVKP010039067.1 coordinate 12,508, forward strand.
AGGTGGCTGTGATAATTTGCCACATTGATGGACTCTGTTTTTGACAAAAGATTTTTCTGTAGCATGTGGTGCTGTTTGATAGCATTTTTCTCACAGTAGAACTTCTTTCATAATTGGAATCAATCCTTTCAAACCCTGCCACTGTTTTATCAACTAAGTTTATGGAATATTCAAAATTCTTTATTTTCATTTCAACATTTATATCACTTTCACCAGGAGTAAATTCCATCTCAAGAAACAACTTTCTTTGCTGATCCATAAGAAGCAACTCCTCTTCCATTAAAGTCTGATCATGAGATTGTAGCAATGGTCATATCTTCAGGCTCCACTTCTAATTCTGTTTTTTTAAACATTTCCACTACATCTGCAGTTGCTTCCCCCACTGAAGTTTTGAAGCCCTCCAGGTCATCCATGAGAGTTGGAATGAATCAATTTCTTTTAAACTCCTGTTAATGTTGGTATTTTGACCTCCTCCTATAAATCATGAATGAATGGTGAATCCTTTCCAAAAGATTTTCAATTTACTTTTTTAAGCTCTATCAGAGGAATCACTATCTAGGGCAGCTATAGCCTTACAAAATTTATTTCTTAAATAATAAGACTTGAAAGTCAAAATTACTCCTTGATCCATAGGCTACAGAATGGATGTTGTGTTAGCAGACATGAAAGCAACATTAATCTCCTGTATATATCCCTCAGAGCTCTTAGGTGACCAGGTGCATGGTCAATGAGCAGTAATATTTTGAAAGGAATCTTTTTTCTGAGCATGAGGTCTCAATGGCAGGCTTAAAATATTCAATAAGCCATGCTATAAACAAATGCTCTGTTGTTCCATTTATAGAGCCTAGGCAAAGTAAATTTAGCATCATTCGTAAGGGTCCTAACACTTTCAGAATTATAAATGAGCATTATATACGTATATATACTATGTATATTATATACAATGTATACATAATATAAAAATATATACTATATGTATATATATGTATATAACATGTGTGTATATTATATATATAATCATAAGGTGTGTAATCTTTTGATATTAGATTTTTCATGTAGCATAATTCTCTGGAGATTCATCTCGCTGTTGTGTTTGCCAGCAGTTCATTCTTTTATATTCCTAAGTAGTATTCCATGGTATGAATATACCACCGTTTGTTTTAAAGCTCACCTCCTGAAGGACATTTGGGTTGTTTCTAGTTTTGGGCCATTACGAATAAAGCTGCTATGAATACTCCTATAAAGGTTTTCGTGTGAACATAAATTTTCATAATTCTGGCATAAATGCCCAAAAGTGCAATTTGCTGAGTTGTATGAGTTGCATGTTTAGTTTTGTAAGAAATTGCCATACTCATTTCCAGAGTGGCCATACCATTTTACGTTTCTACCAGCAATGTATAAGTGATCCTTTGCTCTACATTTTAAATGTTTTTATTTGGCTAAATGTCAAAATCCAATTATCATCCATAGTTTCCTTTAAGCACCCAGAGAAACAATAACAAAAAAGGAAACATTTGGCCTCCCTGAGTTGCATGATTTATTCCTCTGCCCCCTAAAAGGCTCTGTCTGCCCACGCTCACTTTGATTTTGAAGTCTGCCTTCATGTTTTTCCCCTCCTTTGGGTGCCTTCCAAATTGCTTATCAACATTGGCTGCAATTTCTTTGTGTCTTGTTCTGATCATAATCTGCTAATCCTCCCCAGATGCCACGCCAAGTCCCAGCGGTGCAGTCGGGCCTGCAACCACTGTTCATGACTCAGCACCTTGGACAGAAGAGCTAAGGCTCTGGCCTCAGGCACCCAGGCCAGCACTACCCTCTCACTGTTTCCAAGCCCAGAGTACATATCTGCCTCCATTCCTATTTTGCTAGAAGCAAAGCAGAATTGTGGGAAGGGTGAAGAGTCCAGAAAGGAATTGAACAAGACTGGGGCAGGAAGATATTGACAGGGATGTCCCAGCAGGAAATGGGCACAACCTTAGCACTGGGGACTTTGCCATTTGAGCCAGGTCTTTCCTCAGTTCTGAACATCGTAATCATAACAATGCTAGTTATCATTTATTGAGTATTTCATGTGGGCCAGGAACTTTTAAAATACACTTTCCATGTACTCTTTTACTAAACCCTCATTGCCACTCTATAAAAGCAGATCTATTCTCTTCTCCATTTTACAAGTAAGGATTCTCAGGCCTGAGATCACACAAGAATTTAAATCCAGACAACTTCAGAGCCCACGTATTTAACCCCATTGCTCTATTCCCTCCCAAATGTTTGGATCTCTACAGCACAACATGCTACAAACCTTAAAAATAGAGTTCGTAGGTCTTGGGTTCTCTTCTTACTAATTCATACCCAAATATTTGCATGCCAGAAAGAAGGGCCCATGTGGAGGTGGAGAAGAATGTCACAGGCAACAGCTTGTGCAGCCTGTCAACAAACCTTTGGTTCTTGTCTTAAGAATCAAGTGACAGTGTCCAGTTCATATAAACCAATGTATTTCAGCAATTCACAAATTCTAGGATAAAAGAAGACAACTAAAAAGTTAGTGCCATCTAAAAATGTTTGAAGAAATATGGTATGCAGCAAGCTTCAGGCAAACGATGCAGGCAAGTGTGTCTCTCGTCCACCTGCTCGTGACCCTGTGGCATACCACAAACTAGCAAGGACACAGTGCAGCTTCGTGGAATACCAGGGCCCCAAATGCATATTTGTCACATGCCATTCACTCTGGCAACATGCATTCCACATGTCCCAAAATTCTGCAACTTGTGCTGTTTTGCCTTCTGATGAGACAGCTTGCTCACAGTAAACACTTCTTGATAGAGGACCTGGGCTCCCAAGCTGAATGTTATTTGACCTGTGTGTTAAATTTTTTTTCCCTTACTGTTAAGCCACACCTCTGTATTCTCCACATACCCCATCTTGCACAGCCTGCTAAATATTCTGTCTCGTCCCAAAGAGGATTGCCTTCTAGATGATTTCCTGTCTCCTTAACCCAGGCTTGTCATGGGACCTCCTGACACTTAAGGCTGCCAAGAACAACTTGCAATTCTTGCAGTCAGCACACTCCATGCTTGTCCTAGCCTTCCCTGCCACTCAGGGAGCCCCACCTTTCCTGGGCACATTCCATCCCTACTCATCCTACGCACTCCTTTTTTATTCCTTCATTGGGTGATACCACTGAAGCTTGCAAACTGCTCTTTTCCCTTAGGCAAAGGATTTGGGCTTGAAGGTGTTATCTGTTCTATGCGGTCTAGGGCAGAAAGTTAGGATTTAAGAATCCAAAAGTTGTGGCTTCCAGTCTTGACATTCCCAGATACCAGTAGTGTTCAAAATCACCGAGTTACCAACAACCCGTGTGGAACATAAAATCCCTAGCTCTACGTTCATTACTAGGAACATCCTCAACATCAATTTTACCTCTCAATGCCTTATTTCACTGCCTGAAAACAACAGATGTCTCCTTTTTATTTAATGCACCCCGCCTTTGCTTTATTTTCTTCTTTCATCCTGCTTTTTATAGCTGCTGTTTTGTGTGTTTCATGTATCTTCATAAATTGGTTTCAATTCTTTCTGATTACGAATGGTGGAAAGAATAAAGGGAGAAAGTGAAGAAAGGAAAAATGGAAGGAAAGAGGGAAGGAAGGAACAGAGGAAGAAAAGGAGAAAAGGAAAGAAAGAGGAGAGGAGGGAGGAAAAGAGGGCAAAAGGAAGAAAGGAAGAAGGGAGGGAGGAAGAGATGAAAGACAAAAATGCAAACAAAATTTAAAAATTCCAGACAGAACTCTGTCCATCGCAAATAAGCTCAGAATGCCTTAGCAAATTTAGCTTTTCTTTCTAAGCAAAGCAAGGAGCAACCAGAGGGAGGGAGCATCTAATAGTCATAGATAAGAAATTGAATAGCTCGTATTTCTTGCATTCTATGCATAACTTCACAGGTGAATTAAACTTTCTAATTCTTTCTCAATCTGTAAAATGAAGTAGGAATTAAGAAACCAGACCACAATAACTAAAATAGGACATTCTTTTATAAAATACTGATTTTACAAATAAAAAGTAGCATTATTAGGTAACATTAAAAACTCTCTTCCAAGCAGTATGTGAATTCTAGGAACAAAAGAATCATTTGTCACTACCATTTATCTAGGTAGATTCACATATTCTTATTTCAGTTTAAAAAGTATCCTTTTTATTTCTGACTTAAAAAAATACTTGATAATTATAGAAGTGAGTGCAAATAGCCCAAAGCATGCCAGCAGCTTTCCTCACCTTTGCTCTGCTCAATTCTCATAGAAAAGCACTGACACTGGTGCAATCTACTTTACATTTCAGGGCTTGCTCTTCTAGGCCTCTTAAGCTCTCTGTCTTTGATACTGCTGATTCTTCTTGAAACTCTCTCATTGGCTTCTATGCCACTATTTTTGCCTATTCTTCCTCAATCTTCCCACTTTCTGTTCCTAGGTCCTCTCTTGTCCTAACTGTGGCCTCTTCTCTGCTCACTCTGCACCATCTCCCTTCAAGGGCTTCAGTGTTTCCCAATGGAGACACAATTGGTTGGCATTTTGAGTGGAACAATTCATTGTCTGGGACTGTCCCTTTTATTTCAGAACATTTAACATCCTGGTCCCCTCTCATACCTACCAGCAATGCCACCCCCGGTCATTGTAACAACAAAAAACAATTCACATATTTCAAAATGCCTTTTCTAGGGGCAGCACCACTCATAGTGTGTGAGAAATTCTGTGCCATTTTACCATACCCAGCCCAAATATCTCCCCTATACTTTAGTCCATTGTCAACTAGATATCTTCAGTTGGATGATGCAAAAAACCTTCACAATTCTGTCTGAAACACAGCCCATCTCCCAAAATCTAATTTTCCTCCTGAATTTCTATCTCTGTTGATCATGCATAATCACCAGAACCAGAAACCTAGATGTCAAATTTGACTCCCCATCTTCTTCAAATCCTGATCAATTAATCTCCAGGTCTTCAATTATACCTCATGAATAACTTTTGCGTCTATCATTTCCCCTCTATTTCCACATATAACTATCTCTTTTCCAACCCACTGATTGTCAGTGTGGGATCTTAAGCCTGCTGGTTGGCCATGAAAGATCTCCCAATAAGCTACAGGATGATCATATGTATATTTAAACCTCTAAACTCATATTCTCCTCTTTTGAGTAAAAATTGGTTCTATTAAGAGTCTTTGTTCTCTAAATTCTTTTATTACTAGAGAGTGAAATTCCTGGAGTAAGTGTATTAAGATATTGTTTGTCTCGCCTACATGGGTCAGGGTCAAAAGAGTCTGTGCACGCAGACAATAAGCCCCTCAATGTGCAAACTCTAGTTTTTCTTTCATCAGTCTTCTTACCAAGTCCATAGTCCCCTGCATTTTCAGAATTATCTTTCTAAAATATTAACTTGACATTGTCACTCCTCTACTTAAATTTATTCCATAGTTGTTTATCACCTAAAACACACACCTCAGGCAACCATGTGTGAAATCTCAAGGTATGGTCCCTCTCTCTCTCTTCAACTCAGTCCCCAAACTTTACACAAAGTTCTACCAATACCAAAATCTTATAGTTTCCAAAGGTTACCTTGCTGCTTGCTGCCCTTCTGCTTTTGCACATGTGTCTTTCTTGGCCTAGAGTTATCTGCCATTCACTTGACTTAAGTTGTATCTTAAAAGTATCAATCCTGGCATTGTGTAGAATAGGGATCCCTAACCCACAGGCCATGGACCAGTACCAGTCCATGGCCTGTTAGGAACCAGGCCACACAGCAGGAGGTGAGTGGCTGGTGAGCAAGCATCACTGCCTGAGCTCTGCCTCTGGTTAGATTATCAGCAGCATTAGATTCTCATAAAAGTACAAACCCTGTTGTGAACCACTCATTCAAGGAACCTAGGTTGAGCCCTCCTTATGAGAACCTAATGCCTGATGATCTGAGGTAGAACAGTTTCATCCCCAAACTATCTGACCCTGGTCCATGGAAAAATTGTCTTCCACGAAACTGGTCCTTGGTGCCAAAAAGATTGGGGGACCGCTGGTATAGAGAATAGACTTCAAGGGCACAGGGAAGAAGCAGAGATACCAAAGCTGATGGTGGTTTGACCCACAGTGATAGCACTGAAGGTAGAGAATAATGTTCAATTCTCAGATGCTCGTAAAGTATTCATTTTACATACTTAATTTAAAAGCCTACCAAAATGGTCTTCCTAGTTGACAGCTAGCAAAACTGAGCCATGATATCATTGCCTTAGTCCTTTCAGGCTGCTAAAACAAAATTCCATAACTAGGTGGCTTATAAACAACAGAAATTGCATTTCTCACAGTTCTGGAGACTGGGAAGTTCAAGATCAAGGTACTCACAGATTTAGTGTCTGGTGAGGGCTCACTTCCCAAACAACCATCTTTTCACTATAACATTACCTGGCAGAAAGGACAAGGGATCTCTTGGGACCTCTTTTTTAAGAACACTAACCTCATTCAGGAGGGTATCACCTCAAGACCTAATTACCTTCTAAGGTCGCATCTCCTAATATTAATTATAATAAAGATTTCAACATATGAATGTGGGAGGAGGAGTACAAGCATTCAGTCTATACCTGTCATATAGCATCTCATCAGTATTGTACCTGAAAGTCCCAGAATCCGTTTCCTCACTTGGAGTTACTTTCCACTCAAAAAAACCTCTTTGTAAACTGAGCAGGGGTGTGATTTATGTCTCTCTTGAGAATCTTAAAAGATTAGGGCATATCTCAATTATCTTGAAAAGAATTCCTCACTTCCCAGGTTGAGGTTGTTTTTGTTGTGTTGTTTTATTTTCAGTAATGCTGGTAAGAAAAGCCATGACATTAGTAATGTTTCGGTCTTGCTTTTGCTCCCTTTTCAACCCTCTTCTCTCAATCTTGCCGTATACCCATGCCTCATAAGGTCCTTTATCCTAATTGTTTTGTTGGTAACAGTAGTAGTGGTTGTAGCTGTTGTCCCCAGGAGTAGAAGTAAAACTACAGGGCATTAACTCAGACTCACAGAATCTTGTCATGCTAAGGGTTTACATGGATTAAACAGCAGCCCCAAACATTTTCTAACAAAAAGCAGCCTGTAAAGTTGAGCTACAGACATAGACAAGCAAGCTGGGAGCGTGCATGGGTGAATGCTGGCAGGAACTAAGCACTAGACATTTTCAAGACGGCGGCTTCATCTCCCTATCTCTGCCAGCCACACGCACTGTAAGGAGCAGACAACATGGTGCATTTCAACTGGAAAGTCTATTTCCATAATAAGATTAGGGTGGGACAACCAGCCTTTCCCACACCCTATGCAAACTTCATACCTTACCTGATCGAAACAATCTGTCAGCCCTATGTAAATCAGACACTGCCTCCTCAAAGTGGACTATAAAATTCGGTACATTCACCACCTTTCCTCTCAGAACCCCTCTCTCTACAGAGAGAGCTCTTTCTCTTTTTCTTCTCTTCTCTTTATTAAACCTCTGTTCCTAACCTCCTCACATGTGTCTATGTCCTAAATTTTCCTGGCATGCAACAATTACCCAGACAGTGTAGCCACTTCATTAATATAACTAAGTCTTTAATTAAAACTTTCACATATGTCTGATTATTTCTTCTGGATAAATACCTAAAAGAAGAATTTCCAGTTCAAAAGTAAAAAAAAAAAAAAATTAAGCTTTTTTTTCTTTTCTTTTTTTTTTTTATTACATTTTAGGTTTTGGGGTACATGTGAAGAACATACAATATTGTTGCAATAGGTACACACGTGGCAGTGTAATTTGTTGCCTTCCTCCCCTTCACCTATATCTGGCATTTCTCCCCATGCTATCTCCCCACACCTCCCCACCCCCCACTGTCCCTCCCCCCACACTGTCCCTCCCCTATTTCCCCCCAACATACCC
>PVKP010039068.1:0-20422 GCA_004027715.1 Plecturocebus donacophilus
GAAAAATAAAATTTTTTGCGAACAAACAAGTACTCAGAGATTACATCACCACCAGGCCTGCTTTACAAGAGCTTCTGAAAGAAACACTACACATAGACGGGAACAACCAGTATCAGCCATTCCAAAAACATACCAAAAGGTAAAGAGCATCACCATAATGAAGAATCTACATCAACTAATGGGCAAAACAGCCAGCTAGGATTACTGGAAGCTGCAATTTTCGTGTCTGATAAAACAGACTTTAAAACAACAAAGAACACAAGAAACAAAGAGGGACATTACATGGTGGTGAAAGGATCAATGCAATAAGAAGAGCTAACGATCCTAAGTATATACACACCCATTACAGGAGCACCCAGATACATAGGGCAAGTTCTTAGTGACTTACAAAGAGACTTAGACTCCCACACAATAATAGTGGGAGACTTTAACATTACACTATCAATATTAGACAGATCAACGAGATAGAAAATTAACAAGGATATCCAGGACTTGAACTCAGACCTGGAACAACTAGACTTAACAAATGCTTACAGAACTCTCCTCCCCCAAATCCACAAAACATACATTTTTCTCAATATCACATTATACCTATTTTAAAAGTGACCACATAATTGGAAGTAAATCACTCCCCAGCAATTGCATAGCATTTCACAGGTTTAAATAAAATACTGGTTGGCTGCTTATTTGTTATTTTCATCTCCTATTCCTTCCTGTCTCCATTGTTAAGTGCAATTATTGGCATAAAAGAGGTTTTTAATATGCATTTTTAGACTGTATTCTAGCCTGGGCAATAAAACAAGAATCCCATTATCTCTCCCTCTTTCTCTTCCTCTTTCTTTCTCACTTTCATTCTTTTTTTTCTTTCTTTTGCTGTTTCTTTCTTTCTTTCTCCCTTTCTCTCTTTTTCTAAAAAAAAAAAGAATGAAAAATTTGTATTTAATAATATCATTTGAAAAGAATGACAAATTTGTATTTAATAGCTTTCCTATTCTTTTTAAAGTTAAAATTTTAATTAATTAATTTTTATAAACCCCAGATCCTGAACAATCTTTCCAGTCCTTACTCTCTAGCACACTAGCTAGACTTTCAGTATAATTTTAAATGGTACTGCCAATAGCAGATTCTTTTGTCTTTTTTCCTGATTTGATTGGGAAGCAGCCTACATTTTTTTTGTTAACTATAATTTTTACTGGACATTTTGGGCATATATGCTTTATCAGGTTGTGGAAATGACATTCTACTTGTATTTTGCTAAGAGTTTTCTTCCCTCTTTTAAAAAACCACGAATGTGGTAAATGTTATTGAGTGCTTTTGGTGTATTTTTTGATATGATTCTATAATTTTTCTCCTTAATCTGTAAATATGTTGCATGATGTCAACATATTTCCTACTTTTGAGCTACTTTTGCATTTCTGGAATAAGCTCTATTGGATATAATTATATTTTCTATGCCGCTGGAGAGGATTTGCCACTCTTTTCCTTAAGATTTCTGTATCTCTATCAATAAACTTAAAAGTATGATTTTACTGTTTTATACTGTCCTTGTCCACTTTGGTAGCAAGATCATACTAGCCTTATAAAATGAGAAGGGTTATTCACCCTACACCCCCCCAATTCTCTGAATAAGCTTTTATAAAATAAGAATTACATGTCTTTTGAGGGTTTGGTAAAACTTGCTTCTATAGCTGTCTGGGCTCGATGTCTTTGGAAAGCGAGATCTTTGACTACCCATTAAATTTTGTTTTTCTTTCTTTTTTTTTTTTTTGACAGAGTCTCGCTCTATTGCCCAGGGTGGAGTGCAATCTCAGCTCATTGCAACCTCCGCCTCCTGAGGTTCAAGCGATTCTCCTGCCTCAGCTTCCCGAGTGGCTGGGATTACAGGCACGCACCACCATGCCCAGCTAACTTTTGTTTTTTTAGTAGAGATGGGATTTTGCCATGTTGGCCAGGCTGGTCTCGAACTCCTACCCTCAAGTGATCCACTCGCCTCAGCCTCCCAAAGTGCTGGGATTACAGGCGTGAGCCACCGTGCCTGGCCCCATTACATTTTCTTAACGTTATTGGCTTATTCTTCTATCTATCTATCTTTCAGTTAGTTTTCAGGATTTATGTCGTTATAGAAAGTTATTCCTATCTCATTGATTTGAAGTTCATATTTTTCTTGTATGGTTTCAAGTGTTTATTGTGTCCTTTTTCCTTGTTTGACGTTTGTCTATATTGTGAATCTTTTAAAGAGGCAGTTTTTGGCTAATCCTCTCTATTACTTTCTCCCTTTCATTAATTTCTGCTGTTATCTTTATTATTTCCTTTATTCTGCCCTGATTTTCTTTTCCTAGCTTCTTCAGTTGGACAAGGAACTCATTTATTTTTAATCTTTCTTCGTTTTTAATAAATACATTGAAGGCTAAATTTTTCCTCTAGGCAGAGCTTTAATCATGTCCCACAGATTTTACATTAAGTATAGTCATTGTCATTTAGTTCTAAATATTTCATAAGTTTTCACTGTGAATTTCTTTTTAACCCATGTTATTTGGGAGCACAGTTTTTCTTCTCCAAATGCACTTTAAACTACTTTCATTGTTGAATTCTAATAAAAACGAATTTGTTGGAGAACATAGTCAGTGTGACATGGATTCTTTCAAATTTGTTGGTACTGTCTTCGTGACCCAATGCATTGTCAATGTTTATAACATGCTTTGTGTGCCTGAAAAGAATTAACATTCTATGCTTATTGGGAGCAAGATTCCAGATTTATCTATTATATCAAGACTTTTAATTATGTGGTTCAAATAATCCATACCCTTACTGCTTGATCTATTTGTTTCTATGGAGGTACACTAAACTCTTCCTCTGTGATTGGGTATTTGTCAATGTTTCCCTGGAACTCTACCAGTTTTTGCTTTATATATTTAAGACGGTATTTAGACTCACAGGCGTTTATGATTGTTATGTCTCTTTGGTGGAGTGTGTTCCTTTTTACCGTCATGTTTAATAATGTCTCTTTATTTCTTTAACAGCTTTTTGCCTCCAATTCTGGCTCACATTAGCATTGTTTAAATATTTGCTAAGGATGGGTTCTTTTCTGTCCCTTTATTTCAAATTTTCTCTGTCATCTGTAAGTAACATAGTTTTTAAAAAATTCAATGCGATCACCTATTCTTTACCAGATTATTTTGATCTATTCACATTTTTTGGTTCTCATTAGTTTATTATGCCTACCATTTTATTTGGTATTTTCTTCTATTTTTCTGCTTCATTTTTTAAGCTGCTGTTAGATTGATAAAGTTTTATTTTTTCCATTTCTCCTGCTGACTCAGAAGCTATACATTATATTAGTCTTCTTTTAGCAATGAGATTTTTATTTTTAGTATTTCTATTTTACTATTAAGTTTTCTTATAAAGTCAAAGGTTATTCATTATTTATATTCTCCTGCAGGTAAGACTTTAGCTCACTTTACTCACAGAACCTGTGATCTTTCATATACAATAAAGCCTTGAATCTTTTTCATTATTGTTGCCTAGACTTTTGTTCTAGACATTATTATTGTTTAGTAATTATATAGTAATAGAAGAGCACTACTTAGAAATTTATTAAATTTATTAACATTTTACCAATTTGAGTTTACCTTTGTTTCCTGCATGACAGTTTTCCTCTGGTTTCACTTTTTTCTGCTAAAGAAAAAAGTCTTTGCCAATTCTTTCAGTTGGTGTCTCTGGGTGGTAAACAGTTTTAGATCTGAATATGTCTTATTTTCACTTTCAGTGTTGAATGATAGTTTAGTTGGGGATATTATTCTAGATTTCCAGTTACTTTATTTAATTAATTAATTACTATTTTTTTTTTTAAAGACAGAGTCTGGTTCTTTCACCCAGGCTGGAGTGCAGTGGCACAAACATGGTTCACTGCAGCCTCAACCTCTCCGGTTCCAGCAATTCTCCTGCCTCAGCCTCTGAGTAGCTGGGACTACCATGCCCAGGTGTTTCTGTATTTTTGGTAGAGATGGGGTTTCACCGTGTTGCCCAGGCTGATCTTGAATGCCTGAGCTCAGGAAATCCTTCCTTGGCCTCCTAAAGTGCTGGGATTACAGGCATAAGCCTCTGCGCCCTGCCGGCTTTGTTATTTTTGCTCAGCCCTTTGAAGATATAACTTCATGCCTTCTGTCCTCTCTTGTGGTGATGAGAAGCTTACAGTCATTAGATTGTTTTATTTTGCAGATAATCTGTCTGCTTTTACTTTATCTGATAGTTTTTTTTAAAAAATAACTGTTTCTTTACTCCTGATGTTCTATAGATTCACTATGGCATATAATTAGGTGTAGTTTTAAGATATTTATTCTACTTAGTATACATCTTTGAGGATGCACATTTTTCTTCAATTCTGGAACATCCTCAGCCCTTACCCCTTTGGAAATTCCTTCCTCATAGTCCCCTCTATTATCTTCTGGGGCTATTACTTCAACACATATTTGAGCCAAAGAGTTTTTTTAATAGCTCTTTCCATTTTTCTTTATTTCTCAAAGCTATGTTTTAGTGATTAAATTAGCATCATTATCCAGTGTGGTCATTCTCTCTTTGACTTTATTCTCTAGCATTGATTTCTTCTATTGAAAAGCACTGTAAATGAAATGTCTATTTTGTGTTCAGCACTTATATCTGGTTCTTTTTCTAAATGTCCACCTGACCTTGCTATATTTTAGTTTGCTTTTGTTTCACAATTTCTTATGTTATTATTCGTGTTATTTCTTCCTTCATCCATTGTGAGTCCTAAATAATAAAAAATATTTTCTGATTGCTTTATTATTGTACTTGCCCAGGGTGTGTTAACCTTCTGGGTATGGTTTTGTTGGCTGTTTTTCTTAGCATCAGATTTCCTCATATTCTTCAGCACTTAGCTTTGCAGGATAATTATGTATGATTATTAGGGGATTTCACTAAACTCCCTCAACCCCAAATTCGACTTTCATGGTCATCTCCAACCCAGTCACTAGGTTTCTGTACAAAGACTGGTCTCATGTTGCTGGTTGGGGCTCTGGTTCTTTAAGGAGACAGAGGAAGGTGCAGATCCCAGGACCTGGCTGGTTTGCCTATAGATCCTGGCTGGAAGGCTGCACATCCCCATTCCTAGCTTCATCATCACTGAGCTACATATAAATCACAGCCCTGGGCCAGATTCATTGCAGTTGGTTTCAAACTCCTTCCCTGACCAGGGAAATCCTATCCCAGGCCCAGGAAGTCTGGCTCAATATCCCTACATTTTCAGTTTCTTGTACCCCACAAGATAGAGCTCCAGCCACCTCTTCCTACATCTTGGCCCCAATCCAGCAGACCTGCAGTTCAGTCAGCCTCTTTTTCTTTGTTCTTTTCTACCATTTCTACTGCAGAAAGATATTTATCTTGATTTTGAAGGTGGCTATGTCTTCTTAGCTCTCGGTTTTATATTTTATCTATGAGTGCTATGTGTTGGGATTAGAGGGAGAGCTTGAAGCATGAACTTACAGTATAACCTTGGCTGGGAGCCTCCATTATTGTTTAAATCATTTTTAGTTAAAAATAATATTGTTACAGCTGGGGGCAGTGGCTCACCCCTCTAATTGCAGCACTTTGGTAGGCTGAGGCTGATGGATCACCTGAAGTCAGGAGTTCGAGATCAACCTGGCCAACATGGTGAAACCTCCTCTCTACTAAAAATGCAAAAATTAGCCAGGTGTGGTGGTGCATGCCTATAATCCCAGCTACTTGGGAGGCTGAGGCAGGAGAATTGCTTGAACCTGGGAGGCAGAGGTTGCAGTGAGCTGAGATCATGCCACTGCAGTCCAGCCTGGATGACAGAGTGAGACTCCATCTCAAAAAAAAAAAAAAAAAATCTTATGAGCACACCAATAAGTATAAATTCACAAATGATGGTAGCTATGATTATGAAAAAGCTGTAGAAGCTATTCACAGATTCACAGGAAGACATGCATGAGATCAGGGACTCAGGGCAGGCCTCTCTGAGAGATGACATTTAAGCTCATGCTTAAATGATGAGAAGAATAAGCCACACAGAACTTGGTTGTCAGAACAGGCAGGTGCATTTCTTTGAATCCTGATGTGTTTCCCACTAACCAGGCAAGACTTTTGCTATATTACTTCAGGTAGGAACTTTCTCCTGCCCCAGATTCAGCAATATCTACAAGATGCCCCCACTGTCTTGGGTTAGAATTTCAGGTGAAATGTATCTGAGCACATGGATTCCTTCTAACAGTTGTTGAATGAAGAACATTGGCTCTGGGGTGATGGACACAGGGAACCCCCCAGTCCTCAGCATCTCTCATGAGTCTCTGCTGAAATTTGGGTCTTGTTTGGTCAGGAGAAACTGTGATTTGAGTAGCTGTGGAATAAGGGAAAATCATCTTGGCCCTGGAGGCAGAGAGATCTGGGCTGGATCTCAGCTCCACCATGGACTAATCTGACAGTCAGCTTGGGCAAATGGACTTCCTCTTTGAATGAGCTTCCTAACTTGTGAAATGGAAGTCACAGTGCCTATCTCATGGAAAAGTTGTGCAGGTTCAGAGGGGTGATAGGTCCTCCACTTCTGTTATATCCAAGACATTTAAATACTATTCAAGTAATTATAATAGTATACTATGATGAGACACCATTCAAATAATTATTAACCCCATGTAAGTTCAATATTTATGACGTGGCAAGATGCATTGCCCCCTCCATTATAATGAGTAGGGGTGTGTGTGTGTGTGTGTGTGTGTGTGTGTGTGTGAGAGAGAGAGAGAGAGAGAGAGAGGGAGAGAGAAGGAGACGGAGAGAGGGAGAGGGAGATTTGAAACAAACATGCCAATCAGAGTGGTGCCATGCTCTCAGAGAGGGTGTCATTCACAGTGGAAATGGAGAGCAAAATGTTTCTTAGCACAACAACGTGCTAGAATTGTTTCTCTCAAAGGACAAGGTCAGCGTTATCTTAACAGGAGGAATAACCTTTTCTCATGTGGGTAACATGATTACTTGCTCTGATGTGGTCTGTTTGGGCCTTACATAAACTCTGAATGAGGAGTCACACTTTCTTCTCGCTCCTGGGACAAGAGTCTGCCCCCTACTCTTTGGTTGGTTATTTTATGTTAAAATAAATGTTTTAGTTTAGAGTTCCTGTGTACCCCACACCCAATTTCTCTTATACACACCTTCTACTTTGTGACTCAGCAAGGATGGGGCAGGGGAGAGCCTGTATTAGCACCCAGCCGGAGCATCTTAACAAAACAGAGGGACCTGATGGAGTCACCAAAAGAAGGGATAGAAGCTGGAAAGAAGCACGGATGGAGGAGAAGGGGTAGAGAAGACCCCAACCCCAGGTGCAGGAGGCAGCAACGGGTGCTGAATCTCCCAAATTTTTAGCAAAATTCCCTCCCTCAGTCCCTACCACAAGCAATTAAAAACACATTTGAAACAGAACAGAGGGACTTTGCAACACCTGGAGTAGATTTCTTATTATTTCCAGAGCAGGTGGAGTAGGAGGTACTTATTGCCAAATAAGAGATGTGACAGACAGATAAGGTCAAAGTGCATAAGAAAAAGAACCATTTTAAATGCTGAAATCTCAGAGGAAGCGAATATGCATGTTATATTTGTAACTCACTTTTCATAGTCCTGATTTGGGGTGTGGATCTGCCACAAGGGCCTGCCAGTCTTTAAGGGGGCAAGCTCTGCTTGCTGTTTCTTCTTAGACTCTCAGGACAAATATGTAGATGTGATGTTTTAACTTAAGATTACACATATTTTCCATGTATTATTGTATGGACATGACTTTAGGGTTCCTCTCCCAAACCACAGCAGACCCTGGAGAGAGAGTGGGGGGATCTCCAGTATGGCTGGGGGTGGGGGATTGGGCAGGTGGGTTGGTGGCTTAGAGAGGAAACTTGTTGCCTGAGTGACGTGGGGCAGATTGCCCAATGGTGGATGGAGGAGCAAGGTGATTGATGGCTACCATCTCTTGAATGATCCTGGCTCCAGCTCCTCCTATTCCTCCCAGGATTGCTATGGAAACCCAGACTGAGTTGTTCTCTCTGTGTCAGGCCTTTCCTGGGTGTTTTTCCTCCTGGCTTCAAAGCTTACAAATCATTCTTTCCTGTGTGCAGATCAGGTGATTCTCCCAGGTCCTGTCTGGGCAGGGTGACTGACAAGTCAATTTGGTCAGACAATTGCTTGGGCTGATTTTTTCCATTGTACTGAGCTCCTTGTTTTGGCTCCTGGTAAACTGCGTTTGATCTGGGGATGGGAGGTGGAGACTGGGGGTCAGGAAGGCATCGAGGGGATTCCATCAGAGCCTTCTCTTTTTTAAGAGGGGCTGAGAGGGAACGGTAAGAATCCAGAGCCTCCAGGTCTGAGGCAGGGAGCTGAGGTAGGTCGAGATTGGGGGCAGGGGTGTCATTCCCACTTTAAAGATGAAGACATTGAGTTCAGGGAGCTGAGCTGCTTTCCCCAAAGCCACATGACTTACGTGGTGGAAGCTGGACTCCACTTGAAGGCACGGTGGTGAGCACAGTGTCCTTTTCACTGCTCAAGTAAGTGGAGGGAGAACTGAAAGAACCCTTTGCCTGATTTTTTGTGTCTCCTTTTTGTGATAGGGAAGAAGTGGCTACTACTTTTAGGTCTGTGGTTCGTGCTGCCCAAAGAACTGATGACAAATCTGCCCATGATTTGACCTTGGACTTTAGGGAATCCTCCAGATGCCACTTCCTGCGAAAGACCCTCCGCACTTTCAGCTTGACCATCTGATGGATGGGAAGCTTACCCCTAGAAAGGCATGGCTGAAGCAGAGAACAGAAAGTGTGATCCTTGAGGCCAGAGACCTGGATGTTTATTTCACTTCTAGTACTTACTAGCTGTGTGACCTTGTGTAAGTCACCTGCCCTCTCTGAGCTTTAGCTCTTGGGCTGAGCAATGCATTGGATGATTATTGCTTGGCCTACTTACCAGAGTTGCCGTGAGGATTTAATAAGATTGGAAGCATGGAAGCTCTCTGTAAGCCCATAAGGTCAAGCCAAGTGTCCATATAAGAGCTACGTGGCTTTGATATTCTTGAGGCCCAGAAGGCAAGGCTGTCCTTCTGAGGCCATGGGTTTGGGGCTGGGGAGGACGGAGCTGGCTCAGAGTTTGCAGCCATTCAGTGGCCATGTTGGTGATTTTTTCCCTTTTAGGAGGCTTCTGGTCTGGGTGCCAGCCAGGGACTGAGGAAGAGGATACGTGCTGGTCCAAACTTGTCTTGGTGGTGCCTCACTTCACCTGCCCTCTTTTGCCCCTCACATGTAGGGTGGCAGAACGATGGGCCATTGGGTGCAGAGCGGACACATTAGAGTATGGCTATGAAGAGAGGGAGTGGCGGTGCACTCAAAGACTGGAACTAAAAGGCCACTTGACTTCTTCCACTGGCCATGGCCAAGGTTGTCCATTTGCAGAGTCAGGTTGTGCTTTATGTAATAGCTGCTCAGGCAGAAGTGCTCAGAGATAATAAATGTAGCCAAGTTTGGAAGCAATCACATCCCCATTCATCAGGGACAGAAGTGGGGGGCAGGGATGTAGCCCCACCCCTAGGCAGCCCTTTCTTCCTCACAGCAACACTGTGAGACCCTCCTTTTTCTGCAGCGGGGTGGGAGGAGGAGGGCATCAGGCCCAGAAGTAGGCTTGCCTGGAGCCCAGGTGCCAGGATCAAGCCTCACTAGAGGTTGGAGATGTTGAAGAGTTCTAGTCTACCCTTCTGGGCTCAGCATCGGGTCCTGTTACCCTGTCAGCCACTGATTCTAGGGTCAGTTATGCTAACTGGGCCTCAGCCTCCACCTAGAGCCCCAGCCCCTCCTTTCCTCCCCACAACTGCTGGGGGGTTCCCATTTCTTTCTTCTTTTTTTTTGAGACAGAGTTTCGCTCTTGTCTCCCAGGCTGGAGTGTAATGGTACAATCTTGGCTCACTGCAAACTCCGCCTCCTGGGTTCAAGTGATTCTTCCACTTCAGCTTTTCAAGTAGCTGGGATTACAGGTGGCTGCTACCACACCCGGCTAATTTTTATATTTTTAGTAGAGGTGGGGTTTCACCATGTTGGCCAGGCTGCTCTCAAACTCCTGACCTCAGGTGATCCACCTGCCTCAGCCTCTCAAAGTACTGGGATTACAGGCATGAGCCACTGTACCTGGCAAGGGGTTCCCGTTTCTAACAGCTGGGGCCATTCCCAGCTCAATATAAGGCCCTGTTTTCCTGTTTGTCCTTGCTGACTGCCTCTTCTCAGGGATAGTGGCCCATCCTTGGACTCCAGTCCAACTTTGGTGCCTCTAAACTCAGGATAGGAAGCAAAGCTTTGTGTGTTGAGAACCTTTTTTTGCTCCTGGCCCTTTAAACCTAAGACTAGATCAAAGAAGTGGATTCTAATTATTCCCATTTTACAGATGAGGAGACTGAGGCTCAGAAAGGCTAAGTGACTTACCTAAGGTAACATGAATGGTAGAGACAAGATTCCAATCCACATTCACAGGGATTCAAAGTTTGTACTGGGTCTTGGTGCAGTCACCCACCTGCCTGATGCCCCCAGGGGTCTGGTTCCCAGGGGGGTTGTATCTCCTGCCCTGGGAATCTCCCGTTCGTGCTGAGATGTCTCGCTGAGATCCAGACATTCAGTGCATGCCAGGGTCAGTCACATGACTCCACTTCAGACCAGTTCTTTGACAGTTTTAGATGTTCCTTATGGGAACTTAACCTTGAATCTGTTTCTCTGCCCTGCTCAATAGTTCTGTGTATTACTTCATGTGAAAATAAGGTTCAGAGACAATAGCATTTAGAAAAAAAAAGAAAGAGCTTACTTGTAAAGAAGCTCAAGAGAGTCAGACTTCATAAAGACTCTGGTTTATCAAATAAAACACAACAGGAATTTAAGGAAAAAAGCATGGGGCAAACCTACCAAGGTCATGGGCTTTATTGTGAGTCTATTCATGGTGGAAAATAGCAATTTCCTCACATATTATAACATCCATAAAGGTCGTGACAAATTTTTAGATATCAGCATTGCCCAAGCCAGAAATAAAGTTTGTTTTTTTATGAACTTAGCCAACTAAGGGAAAGGCTCAAGATTTCATTTGTTTTGGGGAGCCAGAACTAGACAGCATGATCCACGATCCTCTTATTTTAGGTTTCTTTTTTCCCAGTTGGGAGACATGGTGTGTTCACTTATTCTTTATTTTTTAAGTTGTTTTGAGATGGGGTCTTGCTATGTTACCCGAGCTGGTCTCAAACTCCTGGGCTCAAGCGATCCTCTTGCCTTGGCCTCCCAAAGTGCTGGGATTACCGGTGTGAGATGCCATGCCTGGTTGCAGGCTTTTATTTTGAGTCAGAGTCTCACTCTGTTACCCAGGGTTGAGTGCAGTGGCTTGATCTCGGCTCACTGCAACCTCCATCTCCAGGGTTCAAGCGATTCTCTTGCCTCAGCCTCCTGAGTAGCTGGGATTACAAGCATGTGCCACCACATCTGGCTAATTTTTGTATTTTTATAGAGAGAGGGTTTTGCCATGTTGGCCAGGCTGATTTCAAACTACTGACTTTAGGTGATCTGTCCACCTCAGCCTCCCAAAGTGCTGGGATTACAGGCGTGAGCCACCTCGCCTGGCCCCCTTATTCTTAATGGCAACAGAAACAAGGGTCAGTGTTGTCTCCAGGCTGATAAACACCTCTGCTGCTGATAAAATCCTGAAGGCAGATTCTATTGTTTGCAACTGACTGAAAGTGTCCCAAGGGTCACTGAGTGCAAGTCCTACTTTTTACAGATGAGGAGGCAGCAGCCCAGAGGGGAGAATGTTGCTTATCCAAGGCCCCTGGGATTTCCCTGCTTCTCTTGTCCAAGTGAGGACACTCTGTCTCACTCACGCCTGACCAGAATGCCTGGGACTGAGCTGCAGTGTTCTAGCGCCTGAGACGGAAAGAGAGAGAGGCTCTGCGGGTGTTCTTGGTCTCCTGTCCTGGTTAACAATGACGTTCATTCTGCCATGGGAGTGAAATCTAAATGCGCAGCTTGACTTAGGACCCCACAGGCAGATCCTTCTGAACCCCACTTCAGGCTTAGGTTCATTCCCAGCTCATGCGCTAGGACCCTCCCACACCCAGGCATGAGGAGTAGAGGCACTTCCTGTGCTGCTTGAGGACTCTGTGGCAAGTTTTCCAGGTTGCTAGTCTGGCCCTGCCCTCATAGTCTAATATCACAAATACTACTGATGATTGGTCCAAGCGTCGTGCTAACGACTTGGTCCGTAATATAACATTCATTTCTCTAACAACTATGAGCAGCTGGTTTTATCTCCATTTTGCAGATGGGTAAACTGAGGAAGAGAACAGCTAGGTGACTTGCCTGAAGTTCTAGAACTAGTGAGTATTTATGGAGGCAGGAGCTGAGCCCAGTTTTGTCTGAATACCAAGTTTGTTCTCCCAGCTACATGCACGCTGCCTGACTCAGTGAGCTTAGTTCATACCATTGAGCTGCAGCTCTGTTCCTCCCTGGCCAGTATAGTCCCTCTTTGAGCTCCTAGCTGGGTATGGGATGGTGTGGGAAGGAACCTAAGGACCCGTCACCTGTTAATGTTACTTGTCGTGTTTTCTGACAGTCTCAAATTCCAAGTGTCTCCTGACTCTTGGTTCCCTGGAGTCAGGACCCAGGCTGTCTGTGTCCATTCTTCTGACAAGTGGTGCTGCCTGCTCAAATCCTTGCCTCTCTCTGTGCTGTATGAATTCTCAGTCTCTTCTCAGCACTGATGCTCTGGTTCTAAGGAGCAGGCCCCCACCTAACTGAGACAGATTACCCAGAAGGCTTGCAGGAGTGGTGTCTTTGCATGTTAGCGCACAGAAGAATGATACCTTCCCAGAAAGGAAAACATCTCTTGTTTTCTTCCAGTAAATCAAGGCTGGGAGGTGCACTTGTTTAATGGGTTCTGTCCACAGCTAATCTAATATGGTAAGTGATTTGGGGGTGGGGAAAAATGCTGACCCAACGCTTCAGAGAATGGATTCAGAGCAAGGGGTGTAGGCAGTGATACGCAGTGGGACTGTGAGCAGGAGAAGGAGCTGGAGAACCTACCTGTGGGTCAAGGTTTCCTGTCCCTTCCCTGTGTGACATGCACTCACACACCTGCACACTTGCACAAACACTCACACTTGCATGTATGTGGGTACTGTCTTTCCTTTCTGGCTCTTAGATATCAGCATTGCCAAAGTCAGAAATAAAGTTAATTTTGTTACAAAGTCAACCAATGACACAGAAGGCTCAATATTTCATTTGTTTGCCAGTGGCAGAGGGTGCAGAACTAGATAGGGCGATTCTCTTAGTGGTTTTTTTTTTTTGAGATGGAGTCTCGCTCTGTCATCCAGGCTGGAGTGCAGTGGCATGATCTCAGCTCACTGCAATCTCCTCCTCCAAGGTTCAAGTGATTATCTGCCTCAGCCTCTCGAGTAGTTGGGACTATAGGTGTGTGTCACCACACCCGGCTAATTTTTTGTATTTTTAGTACAGACAGAGTTTCCCCATGTTAGCCAGGATAGTCTCAATCTCCTGACCTCTTGATCTGCCTGCGTCAGCCTCCCAAAGTGCTGGGATTACAGGCGTAAGCCACCGCACCTGGCCCGATCCTCTTAGTTTTGGTGTATTTTTTCCTAGTTGGGAAACGTGGTGTACACTCATTCCATTTATTTATTTATTTTTCCTCACTCATGGACTCACATGTATTTGCTTTTTCATGATGGCAACAAGAACAAGGGTCAGCGTTGTCTCTATGCTAACAAATACCTCCTCTGCTGAAATGTCTGTCCACGTGTCTTTCTGTCTGTCTGTCTGCCTGTTAGAATCACAACACTAGGATCTAGAGAGTAGACTCATCCACCATAGCAGATGAGTCACAGATATTTTGGGAAGGGTAAGCATTCAGATTGAAGGATGAGGAGTATGCTAGACAGAATAACGGCCCCCGAAGATGTCCACATCCTCACCCTTGGAACCTGTGATGATGGCAAAAGAGACTTTCTGGATATGACTAAATTAAGGACATCAGGACGAGAGGGTCCTGGCTTATCCAGGTGGATCTAATATAATCATAAGAGTCCCTGTAAGAGGGAGGCAAAGGTTCAGTATCAGAGAGGAGATGTGATGATGGAGGCAGAGGCTCCAGTGATGAGCTTTGAAGGTAGAGGCAGGGGCCATGAGCCAAGGAAGGCAGGCAGTGTCTATAAGGTGGAAGAAGCAAAAAAACGAATTCTCCCCTAGAACCGTCAGAAGGAGTGCCACTCTGCAGACACTTTGATTTTAGCCTATAAGATCTGCTTTGGATTTCTGACCTCCAGAACTATAATCTATTTGTGTTGTTTTAAACCACTAAGTTATAGCAGCAATAAGGAACTAACACAAGAATTCAGGAAGGCTCAGGCATGGGGCAGGTGGATGCCTGGGCTCTTCAGGCACACTGAGAGACTCATGCAGCAGGCAGAATGTGAAGACAGCTCTGGGAGCTGGAAAGGGCCTCAGAAGTGGGCTGTGATCAGAACAAGGCTAGAAGTCGCTGGAGGATAGAGCTCAACATCGTTTCGATCCTAGGCACAAGGATAGGGACTCAGGTATTAGGGACTAAGACTTGAGAATGGGGTACAGGGTGTGGCTGTGGAGAAGAACAAAGGAAGGGCCTAATTTTGATAAGCTCAGTTTAGTGCTGAGCTGTGTACTCTCAGATTTGCTCTCTTTACCTGCAAAACAGAGGTCTTGGTTAGCTTAGAGGTCACAGACTGGAGGCTGTAGGCTTGATCTAGCTCACAGACACGTTTGTCCCGTACTGGGTTTTTAAAATCATTTGGATGGGCGAGGCATGGTGGCTTCCGCTTGTACTCCCAGCACTTTGGGAGGCTGAGGTGGGAGGATCACTTGAGGCCCAGGGTTTGAGACCAGCCTGGTCAACACAGCAAGCCCCTGTCTCTATCAAAAACAAAAGCAAGGCCAGGCGTGGTGGCTCATGCCTGTAATCCCAGCACTTTGGGAGGCCAAGGTGGGTGGATAACCTGAGGTCAGGAGTTCGAGACCTGCCTTACCAACATGGTGAAACCCTGTCTCTACTGAATATACAAAAATTAGCCAGGAGTGGAGTGGCGGTGCACGCCTGTAATCCCAGCTAGATGGGAAGCTGAGGCATGAGAATCACTTGAACCTGGGAGGTGGAGGTTGCAGTGAAGTGAATAGCACCACTGGACCCCAGCCTGGGCAACAGAGTGAGCCTCTGTCTCAAAAACAACAACAATAGCAACAAACACACATACAACACACCATAACACAGCAAAAGACATTTAGACCAATATTTTAAAATCATTAGATTTCACATATAAATCCAGTGTTCTGACTTTTATCTTAAAATATGGCAACAATTGGACCTAAACTCCTGCCTGTTTCTGAGCCTCCCAGGCAATTCCCAGGTGGAACGTTCCCAGGGGAGGTGGGCTCTGCAGCCATGGGAGTGGGGCCACTGTCCCCCAAAAGGACGAGCACTGGCTTTTTAGACTGGGATTTGAGGGACCCCCCCAAGGGAAGTATCTGAACCACGCAGGCTCCTCGTAGTCTTGAGCTCAGATTCAACTTGACAAGTGCTGAGTACAGTGGGACTCTTAGCCACATTGATCCGGACACTAAACTCCTATTAATGTAGTCAGAGAAGGCAATTGCTTTCTTGGCAGCCACATGTGGCTGGCGGCTCACACAGACCTTGCAGTCAGATGAAGACACCAGGACCGCCCCTCGGGAGTAGCTGTGAGCCTAAGACTTTGCGCCTGAGTGTCCAGCTTCAGTGCGGGCTTCACGCTCTGGCCCCATCAGTGCAGGCTGTCCCTTCAGCTGCCAGCCTCTCCTGTGAGTGGCATCCTCAGCTGTCTCCTGCGCTGGCTCCTTGGCATTTTCTGAACCCCTACACAAAAGGGCAGCGGTATCTTGGCTAGGGGGCTGAGAGCATTGCTCCCCACTCCCCAGTTTGGCTTTCCCTGCTAGGGTCCCCTTCCCTGGTGTTCTGGCCCTTTTTGGCTTCCTCCCTCAGCACATGCAGGCCCCCTCGATGCTCTGTTTTGGATGTGTCTTCCTGGTTCTCCCTCCTCAGGCTCACTCCAATGGACATGATTTTGCTTCTGACCTCTGGACCTATGCACTTTGGCTGGGCCTAACAGCTTCTCCCTTGCTCTCGCTGTGTCGGGATTGTGATGGCCAGGACCCCTCCCCTGCCCCAGCAGCACTCTCCTCAGTCACCAAGATCTGTCTCTTTCACTCCTTGGTATCTCCACAGCTGTCCATTTCTTCCACCCCTAGTGCCATGCGTGTCCAGCCCAATCCCTCACCTGGCTGCTCCCAGTGCCTCTGGCCTGTGCTCCCTGCCTCCAGGCTTTTCGATTCCAGCCCACTTTCCAACAGCAGCCAGAGAGTTCTCTTCAGAAAACAAACTTGACCATGGCAACTCTGTCCAGAATCCTTCAGTGGATCACTCCAGATTTCAAGATAGAGTCTGAGTTCCAGGCACTTCCAGACTTGGCCCCCGTTCTGTCCTCCAGCCCCGTGGCATCCATCCCCCCGGTCCATATTCTAGCATCCATCCCCCCGGTCCATATTCTAGCCATACTGGCAGCATCCATCCCCCCGGTCCATATTCTAGCCATACTGGTCCATTTGCCGGATGCTTGCTTCCTCTGAAACTTGGACTTTTGCACATGTTATTCTTTTTGGCAGGAACCTGCTCTTACTCCACCCCCTTCCTCTGGCTAACTCACCTTTCACATATCAGTACGGCTTCCCTGCCACCCCACCACCCCCAGATAGGCTTCCAGCTCTTGCTTTTAGGAGACTTACCTCCAGCCATGGCACTGGCCAACTGGCCTCCCTCAGTGATTGCTGCTTACTGGTTTGTCTGTCTTTCCTACCAGGCTATAAGCTCCTTCAAGGCAACAACTCCATCTGTTTTGCACTCCATTTTACCCCCACCGCTGGTGTAAGGCTGGGAGTAGCAAGTGCTTCATGAATACATATTAAATGAATAAATCATAGTGATGATGAAGCCAAGAGCAGAGAAAGCCCATCCAGGTAGGGACCTTTCTCCAGGCTGATCCAGAGTCCTCTTTCTTTTTTTTTTGAGACGGAGTTTCTCTCTTGTCCAGGCTGGAGTGCAATGGTGCCATCTCAGTTCACTGCAACCTCTGCCTCCTGGGTTCAAGTGATTCTTTTGCCTCAGTCTCCTGAGTAGCTGGGATTACAGCCTCCCACCACCACGCCCAGCTAATTTTTCTATTTTTAGTAGAGATGGGGTTTCGCCATGTTGACCAGGCTGATCTCAAACTTTTGACCTCAGGTGATCCACCCGCCTCGGCCTCCCAAAGTGCTGGGATTATAGGCATGAGCCACCATGCCCGGCCCAGAGTCACCTTTAATTGCCTGTCTCTGGCCACACCCCGTGGAAGGTGAGTTAGCTGAGTGAGCAGGAGTCAACTGTAGGAATCTTCCCAACTCTAGCGATACCTAGTCCCCATGTCTCCACCTTGTCCATGAGGATGATGTGGGAGATGTTGCCAACCGCCTCACTGAGTCAAGTGACATTCATTCCACGAGAACAGGAAATGAGTTTGATTTGGCATAACAATTGTCAGGCAACACTGAGTTTGTCTGAGTCTAGAGCTCAGCTTTCTTAACCACTGTGCCATCCTACCTGAATAGAACAGCTGGGAATCAGCCTGGAGCTCACTTCCCACTGGATGGACTAAAGAGTGGTGGCCAAGTAGGCAAAGGTCTGAATTCTAGTCCCTGTTCTGCCTTAGGGAACTGTGTGACTTGGGGCCAATCTCGAACATTCTCTGGGCTTTCATTTCATGTGACCTAATACACAGGTCACATGAAAGGACACATCTTTCATTACTTCAGGGCTTATAAAGGGCAGGGACCAAGCTTCTCTATGTGGACCTCCCCACTGCTCAACACAGGGCCTCACCCATCAATAGCCCTGAAAACATGATCATTGAATTGAAAAGCTCTTTGCAGACCACTTTCTAAAATTCTTCATCAGTCAAGCGCTTGAGTTGGGCGGTGAAACCCACTCCATCCTCACTAACTGGACAATTGCCTCATGTCACTGATGTGTGCTATTATGTCCTCTGCTATAATGCATGTCTTTTTAAAAGAATATTAGGATCTGTCAAGCACCATTACACAATGAACCCGGCAAAGGGGCAGCCAAGCTTCTAGCCAAGCAGAGGCAGTGAGTGGTATGGAGAGTGGTTGTCTGGTGCCGGTCATCATGAGCCAGTACTCCATGTGGAGGGTTCCCTGCTCTGGGGAGTCTCCTTCTCCTCCCAGATCCCTGCCTCAGAGAGGGGAGTGGGGAGGGTTTAATAAATTTTCTGTCCTGAGAATCAAAATCCACTTCTGAAGGTACTCAGGATTCCATGCCTTCCCATGCAGAGGAGACTTGTGCCAATGAGAAAGACTGCAAGGAAGGCTGGAGCCAGGGACGGCTTCTCATAGTTTTCTGGTGTTTTGCATCTGGTGATGTTTGATACCAGCCCTCTACTCCTAAGAGGGAGGTCCTTTTTCCAGATGAGGAAACTGAAACTTGGAAAGAGTCCAGCTCAGAACTAGGTGAGTGTGACCCTAAAGCCCCAAAAATGTGTCTTCCCAAAGAAAGAGAAAAGGAAAGAGGAAGAGGAGTAGGAGCAAGAGTGTCCATGGGAAGACACATTTTTTATTTCTCACTGTGTTGGTTGATTGCTGTCAGGAGCCACCTTTTGCTTGACCAGCTCAGATGTGACAGACAGTCCTGTGGTGTGGGTTAAAGGAGGGCACTTTAGGTGCTTCATTGTCAGTGGCCTCCTAAGCAGCGGAGAGGTCCTCACCCATCCATGCTGCTTCCAGGGCTGGCCCTGCCCTACTCTTCGCTCTTCCTTCTTTTTTTCTCCTAGTCTTCTCCTTCTTCCTCCTTCCCCTCCTCCGGTTTCTCCTCCTCTTACTCCTCCTCTTATTCTTCCTCCTCTTTCTCCTTCTCCTCTTATTCTTCCTTCTCCCCTTCTCCTCTTCCTCCTACTCCTCTTCCTCTTTCCTTTTCTCTTTCCTTGCCCTCTTCCTCCTTATTCTTCCTTCTCCTTCATCCTATTTCCTTCTTTTTCTTCCTCTCCTCCCACTTTCCCTTTTTCCTCTCTCCCCCTTCTTCTCCTTCCCTCCTCCTTCCTTCTTTCTCCTTTCCCTTCTTCTCCCTCTTCTCTTTCTCTTCTTCCTCTCCTCTCTTGTCCGTCTTTCCTCTGTTTCCCCTCCCCTCTTTCTCCTTCCTCCCCTGCCTTCTTCTCCTCTTCTTCCCTCCTCCTCCCTCAGACAGTCCTCACAGCTTCTCACCAGCCAGCACATAAAACTGGGAGAAACCAGAGCCAGCCTCACATGTGCGGGAATAAATGCTGAGCTGTGACAATCCTGCCTGCCTCAGAAAGAGAGGTTTTATGTAGTTTTTGGCATTTACAAATCCTTTGTGAAAAGGTCACCCTGTTCTTGGAATCTTTTATTAATGCTGAAGACTGGCCCCGGAAATGTCATGTCTTTTTACCATGATATTTACTCAAAAAAGTATGACTAAGCATCTGAAATTCTACCAGCACCTTAACCCAGGCCAGGCTGGGGGAACCTGTGGGGGACAAATAAATGCTGGGCTTGCTGGAGCTGTTGGGCTGCACCTTCCCCTGAGCCCTGAGTGAAGGGAAGGAGGGGCATGCCAGGGTCACGTACCTGGGCACCATCTGCACTGCACTACTCTCTGCTGTCCCAGTTCCTCAGAGGCTGCAGAGCACAGACCAGTACTTCAAGCTGGAAGGGACCTTGTGTGTACAAGATCCCAACTCACCATTTTATAGATGTGGAGACAGGCTCATAGAGAGGAAGACACCTGCAGGGTCACCCAGCAAGTCAGGGACAAAGCAGAGACTGGAGACCAATTGTCCTGATGTCCTTATGTCCCAGTCAGTGGTCAGTCCTGACTCTCACCCCTGTGCTGAGCCTGAGAAGAGGATAGGGGCTAGGCATGGTGGCTCATGCCTATAATCCCAGCACTTTGGGAGGCCGAGGGAGGCGGATCACCTGAGGTCAGGAGTTCCAGACCAGCCTGGCTAACATGGCAAAACCCCATCTCTACTAAAATTACAGAAATTAGCTGGGTGTAGTGGTACACACCTGTAATCCCAGCCACTTAGGAGGCTGAGGCAGGAGAATCGCTTGAACCCAGGAGGCGGAGGTTACAGTGAGCCGAGATTGCACCACTGCACTCCAGCCTAGGCCACAGAGCGAGACTCCATCTCAAAGAAAAAAAAAAAAGAGGTTGGGAGTCCTCCCTGTATCCAAAGTTCTGGTTCCTGCATCCAGAGTCCACG
>PVKP010039069.1:0-20419 GCA_004027715.1 Plecturocebus donacophilus
ACCATGGGCTTGGCTCTCATGTGATGTCTCTCCCTCAAACTATTTTTTACATTAGTTTTGGGCATATTCTATGTAGAGAGCTTGAATTCAGACCATATAGACATGTGCAGCAGAAACTTAGTATTTCCATTTTTTTTTCTTTTTTCTTGAGACAGGGTCTTGCTTTGTTGCCCAGGATGAATTGCAGTGGTATGGTCATAGCTCATTGGAACCTTGACCTCCTGAGCTGACGTGATCCTCTCATTTCAGTCTCCTGAGTAGCTGGGAATACAGGCATGTGCTACCACACCCAGTTAATTTTTATTTTTAAAAATTTTTTGTAGAGACAAGGCCTGACTATATTGCCCAGGCTGGTCTCAAACTCTTGGGCTCAAGTGATCCTCTTGCCTTGGCCTTCCAAAGTGCTGGGGTTACAGACATGAGCCACTCTGCTTAGTCTCAATTTTTTTCCCCATATATATTTTAGAAATTATCTCTCAAGACCTGAGTCTATTGGCTTACTGATAGCCATGACCCAGGTTAGCAAAGTGATATTTGGGTTTCTATTTAAGAAGGGAAACATCTTCCTGGATCTCAACCAAGTTTGTAAGGTCTGTAAACAGTCATCTTCTTTCTGTTCTTATTACCTCATTTGCTTTGAGGTTCCCTCAGATAACACCAACTATTCATTATCCTTAAAGCCTAACCTTGTAACTTGAATCTAGTAGGTCATCAAATGGTAGTTGCCATTTTTTAATCTGTTTTGCTTTAAAGATTGTTTTATTTTTATGTTTATCTAGTGACAAAGTAATATGCATTCATTAAAAATTTATCATATGGAAAAGGAAGAACACACAAACAAGAAAGAAAATTAAAATAACTTCAAGTTCTGTTTTTCAGAGATAACATTTTTGGGTATGTATTTCAATTTAGTAATCTACTCAGCAATAGTTATTGTGCACCTGCTATTTGTCAACATAATTCTAGAAAATGAATTTCTCAAAGTGCCCACATACTTCAGTTTTTAAATGTTCATATATACCTTTTTATTTTTAACATAATGAGGCTATTTACTTTTTCAAAGGGGACAAAGTAAATGCTATCCAGTTGGAAGTGTGTGATATAATTTATAGGTTGTAATGAGGCATACTTATATTTTTTGTTGGTGATAGTCTCTTATACATAATGAAATTTTGACTTAGAAATTTTGCTTGTATTCTATTTTAATAGCTAATCATAGAACTACATGTTTTTATTTTGTCATTTCTTTATAAAACTCTTGGGTACAATCAATATTTTTGTGCAACTAATTGTACTTTTAGTTTTCCATTTATACTCTTTTAAAAAGTGCTGTTTAATAATCCCACATGGAACATCACTTCATTGTTGGGCTTGTTATGCCATTTCTTTATTGCCAATAAGTCCAATCTCAGTCCAGTGTTTTGGTATGATTTATAGATTCATTACATATAATTACTCTCCTTCCTGTAGTACATGTGGCACTTAGGTATGTCATTTTATTAGTTTGACTAAATACAGTAGAGTAAATCTTATTAATATATGTTATTTCTAGGGAGAAGAAATTAATGTGAGCCCATGGCATAACTAAACTTGTTTTGTTCCATTTAAATTATGATTTTAAATATCAAAGAGTAGGACATGCACAGTGGCTCACACCTGCAATCCCAGCACTGTGGGAGACCAAGGCAGGTGGATCACCTGAGGTCGGGAGTTTGAGACTAACCTGGCCAATATGTCTACTAAAAATACAAAAAATTAGCCAAGTGTGGTGGCGGGCAGCTGTAATCCCAGCTACTTGGGAGGCTTAGGCAAGAGAATTGCTTGAACCTGGGAGGCGGAGGTTGCAATGAGCCAAGGTTGTGCCACTGCACTCCAGCCTGGACAACAAGAGCAAAAGTCCATCTCAAAAAAAAAAAAAAAAGATTCAAGACTACAGAGGACAAAAATTCTTCAATAATTTAATTTGATTAATAAAATGACTTAGAGGCTGAGTGTTTAGATCTCCTGTGAAAACATCTTTTCCATAGAGACAAATTATTCATGAAGAAGATGAATGATAACTAAAGCATCAAGACTTGGTTTCCAAAGACTGTTTTGTCTATCTGTATCTTCTTAAAACTAATGTATTCAAGTAATACATGCACATGTTCTTGTTACAAACTAAACAAAGTAAATGGAGTTCATCTTTCTTTTCACAGTTTATGGCTGTCAAGAGTTTGGTTTACATCTTTCCAGATCATCTTCTAGGAATCACATGTGTGTATATACAAAATGTTTTAGAACTTTCTCCACCTTAATACATATTTATTTGCCAAGGAAATTTGTAAATGATTATGAGAGTGTCATCGGACTTTGTTCAAGGAAAAAAAAGAAAGTCATAAACTTTTCTCAATTTCTGCTTTGACTTTGAAAAAAAGTGGTAGGAAGAAATCAAAAGAAAATTCTCTATGATCCAAATATGCAGACTGCATTTCCCTGAGGTGAACAAAAGCAGGTATGACTCTAGCTTAGGTGATTAGTCTTGCTTACAGGTAAGAGCGATCATAGAGTTCTGGCCAGTGAGGAATGTGGTCAAGCAGATGTTTGCAGGCGCCACCTTTCCCCTGTCCAGCTTTGTCTTGTCTTGAAAGGGATGTGAAGGCTGCAGCTACAGCTATAGCAGTGATCATATGGCCAAGAAAGGCCAAGAAAATAATGGACACTTCACACCTGCTGTCATAGAGCCACTGAACCAAGGTCAGCAGTCTCTTTATCCCTGATTTCTGTTGTTCTGATACCTTGGGTCCTTGCTAGTATAGCATTGCAGGGAGTATACTAGTCTATATACAGGAAAAAATTGGGATCTTGTCCTAACCATGTATATGGTTTTCTCTGACACTTCAGAATAAAACAGTATTTGAAATCAAAATATAGATTTATTTCTTTACATCACTAAAAAATAGTTTTTGAGAAATATATATTAATGTATATAATATTTTAAATATATTCATATTTATATTGATGTAAACATGTATTATGTTATTTATATATCAATTACATTATTTGTAATTCATATTTTATAATATATAAATATATATTATATATATGTTTTAAAAAGATCCCTCTTTGATTAAAAAAAAAGGCCCCTGCAGCCCAAAGCATTCCTATTAGAGTAAGTTTCTAGGGATGGGTTTTCAGCATCAATGAACTAAGAGGATTATTATGTCCTAGGGGAAGGAACACTGTCTGCACCTGTGAAACTACCCCACCATGGCATGGTGGACCAACACTTCTACCTTGTATTTTTTCTGGAAAATAGAATTAGAAGTGATTTTAATTTTTTTCTTGTCTCTCTTTTCTTAAATTTTGAATGAATACATATTGCTTTGTCATTTGATAAAATACCTGATAAAACAATCTGTAAAACAATATGGATTAAAATGGCAAGTACCACTTGAAGACATACTAGATTTAAGTTCCCAGGCTGTTAGGAATAACTATACTTCTACCTTGCTCCTGCTGATAAACATCCTGGTGAGGTAGCAGTAGAGGAGAAGAGAGCCACAGAATAGTCATGCAGGCTCCAGGGTCACAGAAGTAGCTGTCTGTCTTTTCAGAGAACAGTGTTGAAGGAAGTGATTAGGCAATAGGCAATCCCTGATTTCTGTGGTTCTGGCTCCTTGGGTACTTGCTAGTATAGCATGTCAGGGAGTATACTGGTTTATATAGAGAAAAAATTGGGTTCTTGTCCTAACCGTATATATAGCTTTCTCTGACACTTCAGAATAAAACTGTATTTGAAATCAAGATGTGGATTTCTTTACTTTTTTCACTAAAAAAAAATGTTCTTTTGAGAACTAACTGTATATTAGTTCAACTCCTACTGTGATAAAAATCAAACTCACTTTCTTTAAGGGGAGCAAGTAAATGGTATCCAGTTGGAAGTGTGCAATGTAATTGACAGGCTGTAATAAGGCATACTTATTTTTTTCATTGGTGATATTACCTTATGCATAATGACCCTTTGATTAATGATTTTTGATGTAGAACTACAGTTCTACAATTACCTATTAAAATGTTTTTATTTTTCACTTCTCTATAAAATTTCTTGGGACAATCGTTTTTCTACAACTAATTGTGCTTTTAGTTTTCCATTTATACTCTTTTAAAGACTCTCAGACTCAGTTTCATCATCTATAGAAAATGAAGATGGTGATTATCTGCTCTTCCCACTTCACAATGTTGTGATCCTCAAATGAAGTACCATGTAAAGGAGTGCTTTGGAAATACAAGGTATGATACAGTGGTTGCATTTGGTTGTGAAGTAAGGGTGACTCCACAGGCACTATCTGCTTCACGGTATTGTAGGAAATGAGATCATATATGCAAATGTGGTTTGGAAATCAGAGAGGACTGTGTAATTGTAAATCATCATTGTATCACTCTGAAGGCTGGTCATGTAGGAGCTGTTTCAGGTGGAAATTCTTGGCATCACAATGCAGTACTATGGCACAGAAAGTATTTTCTTTCACATTTGGTATTAGGAAGGGAGAGGTGCATTATGAAGCATTTACTATATGTGTAGTTCTATAATGAGCAAGTTTATTTCTATTACATATGTATTTTAAAGACTTTAGTTTTTTTTTACAGCAGTTTTAGATTTAGAGATTTCCCATATATTCTACCCATAGCCTTCTTCATTATCAATATCCCCCACCAGAGTCTACCTTTGTTACAATTGATAAATCTACACTGACACATCCTAATCACCCAAAGCCTATAGTCTGCATTAAGGTTCACACTTAGTGTTATACAGCTGATGGATTTAGAGATATGTATAATGATATTTATCTATCATTATACAGAGTATTTTCACTGCTCTAAAATAGACACTGCCTATTCATTTCTCCCTTTATATTATTTCATATTAACTTCTACCCCATAAAATAATAATCTCCATTTTATAGCTAAGCAATATTATATCACTTGCTCAAGTGAGAAATCTGGAATTCAAAGAAATGTTTGCTTGATTCTAAAATCAGTCTTTCTATGGCTCTTTACTACAGTAGTAGATGGTTTGCATTTGAAGTGATGGAAGATACAAGTTCATAGAGTCCTAGATTAATGCTAACCTCAAGCAGTTGTATTATACTAGATATGTCATTTACCTTCTATGAATTTTTCTTCATCTGGAAATGGAAGTTTTAAAATTGCAACTATTTTACTAAGGGAATTTTCAACTTCCAAATTATAATGAGGCCAATCCCCTAGGGGAATGGAGGAGTAACAAGAGGAAAAGAACTGAATGCCAGAATTACTCATGGAAAAGAGCAGCCCACCATCCTAGACTAGCTGGGTTGCTATAGTAAAGACAAATAAGTGTTTTTTAGGTCATTGTATTTTAGGGTTTTTTTTGTTAAAGAAACTTAACGTTTTCATAAATGCAGGATATTTAGGATATTCTTGTCACCAAGAAGGCAGCCCAAGCCATTCATGAAGGATCTGCTTCCATGATCCCAATACTTCCCACCAGACCCTACCTCCAACATTGGGATTGCATTTCAACATGAGATTTGGGCAGAGGTAAAAACTCTGTTGGTCTGCCCCTGGACCCTCCCAAATCTCATGTTCTTCTCACATTGCATACTACAATCATGCCTTCCCAAAAGTCTCAC
Source organism: Plecturocebus donacophilus (assembly GCA_004027715.1). Classification (NCBI taxonomy): domain Eukaryota; kingdom Metazoa; phylum Chordata; class Mammalia; order Primates; family Pitheciidae; genus Plecturocebus; species Plecturocebus donacophilus. The sequence goes on from PVKP010039069.1 coordinate 5,655, forward strand.
AACATCTTGATTCATTTCAGTGTTAGCTAAAAAGTCCAAAGTCTCATCTGAGGTGAGGCATGTCCCTTCCACCTATGAGCCTGTAAAATGAAAAACAAGTTATTTACTTCCAAGATACAGTGGAGGTTTAGGCATTGGGTAAACCTTTCCATTCCAAAAGGGAATAATCAGCTAAAAGAAAGGGGAGATCAGCCCCATGCAAGTTTGAAATCCAGCAGGGCAGTCGTTAAATCTTAAAGCTCCAAAATAATCACCTTTGACTTCGTGTCCCACATTCAGGGCACACTGGTGCAATGCAAGGTCTTGGGCAGCTCCGTCCCCGTGGGTTTGTGGGGCTAGCCCCTAAGGCTGCTCTCACCGGCTGGAGTTGAATGCCTGTGCTTTTTTCAGGAGCAGGATGCAAGCTGCTAATGGAACTATCATTCTAGGGTCTGAAGGATGGTAGCCCCCTTCCCACAGCTCTACTAGGCAATGCCTCAGTGAGGTCTCTGTATGGGGCTTCCAGCCCAACATTTCTTCTCCATACTACCCTGGTAGAGGTTATTTGAGAGGGCTCCACCCCTGCAGCAGGCTTCTTCCTGGACCCCCAGGCTTTTCCATATATCCTTTGAAATCTAGGTGGTGGCCCCCAAATCGCCTTCACTTCTGCATTCTGTGTGCCTGCAGACTTAATACCATGTGGAAGCTGCCAAAATTTATGACAACCTCTGAACAAAAGCCTGAGCTCTACCTGGAACCCTGTGGCTGAAGGCTATAGCCAGAGCAGCAAGGATGTGAGAAGCAGTGTCCTGGGGTCCTGAGGCTATACAGGGCAGCGGGACCCTTGGCCTGGCCCATGAAACCATTCTTCTCTCCTAGACTTCTGGGCCTATGTTGGGAGGGATTATCATGGAGATTTCAGAAATGCCTAAGAGGCCCTTTCCTCATTGTTTTGTATATTAGTACTTGGTTCCCTTTTAGTTATGAAAATTTCTCTTACAATTTGTTGCCCCACAGCCTACTTGAATTCCTCTCTTGTAAAAGCTTTTTCTTTCTTTATCATATGACAAACCTTTATCTTCTTCTTTCTGTTTAAATACAAACTCCAACCTTAAGTCATTTCTTTTCTCCCACAACTCAGTGTAGATTGTGCATATCTTGAACACTTGGCTGCTTGGAAATGTCTTCTACCAGATACCCCAGATCACTCTCAAGTTCAAACTTCCACAGATTCCTAGGGCATGGACACAACACAGTCAAGTTCTTTGTTGAGGTATAACGTGGGTGACCTTTGCTCCAATACACAGCAAGTTCCTCATTTCCATCTGAGACCTCATCAGCATGGATCTCTCTGTCTATATCACTGTCAGCATTTTAGTTGCAACCATTTAACTGATCTCTAAGAAGATCTAAAATTTCCCTCATCTTTCTGTCTTCTGAATTTTCCAAATGCTTCCAACTTCTGCCGATTACCCCACTCTGTATCAATTTTCTGTATTAGGCCATTCTTACATTGCTATAAAGAAATACCTGAGACTGAGTAACTTGTGAAGAAAAGAGGTTTAATTGGCTTATGGTTCTGCAGGCGGTACAGGAGGCATAGCTCCAGGATCTGCTTCTGGGAAGGCCTCAGCAAGCTTTCAATCATGGTGGAAAGCAAAACAGGAGAAAGTACTTCACACGGTGAAGGCAGGAGTGATAGAGAGAAAGTAGGGGTGGGGGAAGTGCCCTACACGTTTACATGATTGTGTCTCACATGAACTCAGTAAGAGCTCACATCACCAATGGGATGGCCTAAGCCATTCATGAGGGATCTACCCCCCATAATCCAGATACCTCCCACCAGGCTCCATCTCTAGTATTTGGATTGTAATTCAACATGATATTTGGTGGGAACAAATATCCAAACTATATCACCCCCTAAATGCAAAATCTTTTCATCAAACTGAGAAAAGAATTCTGAAGTTAATACTGAGAATAGAAAATTTTAAAGCTGTTTTTTTCTGTTTTAATTCATGTCCTGTGATCAGGTCAGCTACTAGTGTAAAAGTATATATAATAAAACTATCAGAGATGGTTCATTGGTATTAATCTTGCCATCACATATCGCTTAGATCTGATTTCTGTCTTTAGGTCTGAGTTAGATGCCAATAGATTCTAATCTCCAAATTTAGTTATTCATTGGCATATTTGAAATGGAAAGTGTCTCAGAATATCTAGAACATATAAGAACACCAGGTTTTGGGGAAAACTACTGCTTCCTGGAAGGGACTTTTCTGTATGAGGTGTAGCATGAGTTCACCTGTTAACTAATTGAGGTCTATGAATTTCAGGTATTCATGGGGGGAGATAACCCAATTGTATTGGTATCTGTATAGTTTAAATTACATCTGGATTTTGAAAAGCAGCTCTCCAAGGTCTGAATAGCTCAGATTTTCAGCACATCTCCTCATCTAGGTTAGCTAGATATTCCAGTTTATTGGGTATGGGTGAGGCCTGGGAGTTCATAGTTTTTGAAACCTTCTAAATGATTCTGTTTTAAGTCAATATTGAGAATTACTTAATTTGATAAAAGGAAATCTCTGCAGATTAGTTTTGCAAGTCTTATTTATTTATTTTTTTAAGGAAGGTTTCCATATAAAAGATACCATTTTTTTTTTTTGTTCAACATTTTCTGTACACGTAGCATGGTTGTTATCTTCTGCTTACCAGTTCTTACTGTGTGTCATGTCTTAATTTACGTTATCTTGTTTAATCCTCATGAAAATATACTTTATACATGTAGAAACTGGGGCTTAGAGAAAGTAAATAACTTGATCAAGATAACTTAGTAACCAGTAGTGATGAGCCAAACATAGATCAGTCTGATTCCAGCCTCTATATTATCCATCATTACTTTTAATTCTCTCATAATTAGTTTTAAAAGCAGACTGAAAAAAAAGAGAATTATGTGACTCCCCTTGATACAATTTGGTTGTGTCCCCACTCAAATCTCACCTTGAATTGTAACAACCACCCCTCCCTGCCCCAGGCCTGTGTCCAGGGTGGGGCCAGGTGGAGATAATGGAATCATGGGGGCAGTTTCCCCCATACTGGTCTCATGGTACTGAATAAGTCCCATGAGATCTGATGCTTTTATAAATGGGAGTTCCCTCTGCACATGCTCTCTTGCCTGTCACCATGTAAGAAGTGCCTTTGCTGCTCCTCTTTCCACCATAATTGTGAGGCCTTCCCAGCATTGTGGAACTGTGAGTCCATTAAACCTCTTTATAAATTATTCAGTCTTGGGTATGTCTTTATTAGCAGTCTGAGAATGGACTAATACACCCCTCATCCCCTCCATCTATGTAGTAGAATGATGTTGGCCAAAAATAGGCTGTGCTCAGTTAGCTCAGCTGTGTATGCTTAAAGGTATTTTGTAACAAGGCACATTAGTAAGGTGTACGTTTTAAGCTGAACATAGGAAGAGGTACTTTTGCTTTATGCGCTTACGTTTTTTTCACCGGTATACAGATTTCTCATCACCTGTTAAGTACTTTTTGTGTCATAGTGAAGACAGTAGTTCTGAAAATGTTGGAATAGCTTATTAAAGGAATGTCTCTGAGATATAAAATGTCAAAGCTTAAACCTGGAGGTCATCTTAGGTCAAGTTCCTCACATTGCAGGGAAAGATAATGAAGTCCAGAGAGGTTAAGAGAGTTGCCCAGGTCATGAACCTCTGGAGGGCTGAGCTGAGACCTAAACCTTGTGCTCTGAGCTCTGTCCACAGTCACAGTTGTAGTGTTTCAATAGAAGAGAGGAAGAGGCCTGGGCCTGATGCCATAGCCATAAACCAGGTTCCAAGTCCTTGAATGATGGTATTGAAGGCGGAGGAGCTGCTATGATGGATCTGAGTCGAAGAAAAGGAATGGACTCTAAGCAGTAAATTTATTCTGCTTATTAGGACAGGGTAACTACTCTCTGTATAAGTGCCTTATAAGAACTTTCTTTCTTTTTCTAGTGTGATATATAATGACTTAGATTAAGTGCAAAATTAAATCTTTAGATTCTATATTTTAGTGTATAATTTCTAATACCTTTTCCTAAAGCATCCTGAATTTTGAAGATTCTTTTTTTCATTAATTTTTTTTGATTAAACAAACAAAAATCTTGGGTATTTCTGTTGTTCAACAACATACTAACCACACAGCCTGCTTTTTAAGATCCCTTACCGTCTGGTTCAAACCTACCTTTCCAGCTACCTATTCTATTCTTTCCCTACGTAAAACCCGAGATCAAGCCATAAAGGTAACATTTTTTATTTTGATCCTGCCTTGTATTATTTTGATTCCATTAATATGCTCAGCCTGTTCCTTCTAGTTAGAATGTCCACTTCCATGACCTGTGATCTTTACCCATTAAAATCTTGACCACCCTTAAGGCCCAGATCAAAAACCATCTCCCCGCTGCTCAGAGTCTCTTCTCTCTAGCCAGCAGCAATTGCTTTATAAAACTAAAATTTTAATAGAATTCCTATCACCTTTACAAAGTAGATTTGAATGGGCTTGTCTGCCTTATCCTACATCCAAACAGCTGTGGTGTCTGGTGCTGGGGAAGATACTTGTGAAGAGGATAGGAGAAACTGGTATTTTCTCCGGTTTTGACCCTAAGAAAGGTTGATTTCCTGTTACATCAGTTTTTTACCATCATGGATGGATTTTCATTGAGAAATAATTTCCTGGAGCGAACTATAATTAAACTACTTAATCACTTCTTTATAGAGTAGGGTTAAGCCATTTCAAAAAAATTTTCATTCTATTTTTATCTTAATGAAACCATTTACATTGAAATCAGTTCTCTCCATAAATTTTACAACAGAGATTAAGTTCATCTAATGGTCTAATATTGGAGATTAACATTTTTACTACTGTCAATTTTCTTTCGTGTCTATTTCCTGTGTACAAATAACACCCAGTTTCCTTGAGTCAGATTTTGCAGATCTATCTTTTTCGAGGAGTGCTTGGTATTTCCAACAGTTTTTAGTCATTGGTAAATTTTAAACTCATAACTGTAGCCATCAGTTTGAGTTGATAGTGATTTTTACTACCAGAAAGATTTATTAGAAATTAGATGCATGATTAGATGATAATAGCCATTATTTAATTCTTGATACATATAACAAAGAGAATTAGTAATTCAAAGGTGTAGAATCTGGAATGCTATGGGGAGTAAATTTTGGGATCAAAATATTGTGCCTTGGTCAAAAAATGGACAAGAAATCTAATGACTATTATATAGTGATTACTAACCAAGGGAAGGATTCTCTATCCTGGAGCAATGCTTCCTTCGGCTACTGAATGCATCTTGATTTATGCAGGGGACTATTTGTCTCAGGCTTCACTTGTTTCTCTCTCAGCCTGGCCCCTGCTGAGCCCACACTTGCAGCATTGACCTTCCTGCTTTCTCTTAAAACTCTCCCTGTCTGCCCTGTTAGTTCTAAGCCTTACTTCTAATTTACGTTGCTTCATTTTATTTTATTTTCCTCTTTCAATCCTATTCTTTTTCTCATCTTTACCTACTCCACCTCAAATATACATACCATTCTGCTGTTTTTGTGTTGCATATTTTTGGAAATATAAGTAATATTTTTACTCTAATTTTGGGTGGTATGATTTTAAACTTGCAATAATGCATTTAGCTCAAAAGTTTCTTCCTGTTTTCTATTGCTAGAGGATATCAATATCATGTAGTGGTTAGAGTTAGGTGTCCTGGTTCTCAATATTTTCTTTACCACTTATTAGTCATCTGACCTTGAGCAAGTCACTTAAATTTGCTGTGCTTCAATTTCCTCATAAATAACCTGGGAACAATGACAGCATCTATCTCACAGGGTTTTTGCAAGGAGTAAATGAATTAATAATGTCCAGTGCTGAGAATAGTGGCTGACACATAATAATTGCTACATGAATGTGAGTTATTACATTGTTTTATTTGTATTTTCTCTCAATTGTCTGTTTTTAAGATCAAACCATGTTGCTGTAATGTTGGGAAAAGCAGCAAAGGAGACAGGACTTACAGAGTGCCTACATAAATTGGTTATGAGTAACATATAAATAAGGAACAACAAACTGTGGAAGGCCTCTTCATGCCTCATGTTCCGGTGCAGGGCGACCTCGGCTCTGTTACCATAAACATTGTGCTCAGGGACATACAACCCCTTCATAGCACTATGATGTAGCCAGACTTGTAGGCTCCCTGTAAAGCCTGTGTTCCATCAGCTGTACATAGATAATAAGCTAAAGATAACCACATGTTCTTGTTTTGTGAAACTCCCAAACCTCCACTATTATCAATCCTTAGAATGACACACCAGTTCTGGCTCACTGGTTCACTTCCAGCTCACTGATTCACTCCACCATCACTCCATCCCACCCTATAGATCAAAGTGATTGTAATCAATAAATAGTGTGGATGATCAGAGCTCGGGGCCTTCACTGCCTCCTCCAAAGTAATAGAGTGATGGCCCCCAGTCCCACTGTCTCTCTTAATCTGTCTTTTTCTCATTCCTTTGTCTCTACCGAACTCGGGGTACCCACAGGTGTGATGTGGGGCTGGTTCCCTACACTGTTACACACGTGTAATTCCTTATTCTGAATGCTGCCCCACGTTCTGTGGTGTGCACCTACTCTACTTATTCAGTAGTCTAATAATGACTGCCTAGGTTGCTTTCAAATTTGTGCTATTGAAAACAAAGCAGCAATGAACATGTCCTCTTATAGGGCTGTGTAGGATATTTTTCTCATACGATGGGATCGTAAAATGTACCCCCACTTCACTGAATACTTCCAGATGTTTTTAGAATGGGTTTACCAGATTACACTCCAAGTGCATATTACAGCTCCATGGATGTGGTGAGTTGTGCTTGGCTTCAGTCCCATGGACAGGATCTCCATCTGCACAAAATTACTCAACTTAGCCTCCAGTTGTTGCTCGGAGTCTTCAGGGATATTGTACATATACTCAGGACACAAGTTCATTCTGATACTTTGAGGTAAAGTCATTTTCTTCGTTCCTACTCTAGCCCCATTCATTCAAGTTTCCAGCCCCCACTGCACCACAGCTCCCTTTAAAGGGTCTTACAGCTGCTGCTCATGTTGCCAGGGACAAGACTCTTTTTGCCTTTGCCCCTGGCGACTCTTACTGCTTCCAGAGGTGGTGGCACTGGCTTACACCCTAGTTCTGGCTTTCTCTGCTGCCTGGGTACTATCACCACCCCACCATCCTGTACTGCCTGGGACACATCTGGATTCCTGGTAGTCTATGTCCTCAATGTTCTAGGCCTACATTATGTTCTCTGGGTCCTTCAATGCTCCAAAGCCATGGAATTTTTCATGGAAAAGCAGCAAGAATGCCTTGCTCCCTTCTCTGTTTCCCTTTGCTTAGTCTGAGACAGTGGTGTGTGTGTGTGTGTGCATGTGTGTATGTGTTTAGTGGTGTGTTTGTTGTAGAAAAAACAGTCCTTTTAGTTTTTTCTTTACTCACAATGTTCCTTTGCAATCTCTAGGACTCAGATGCTCCTCTATTGTGGCATGTGGATCACTGGTGACATGTGAGGTGATTTGAAGTAGCCAGAGATAAGAGCAAGTTTAAAAAAAATGCATCATTCTGACAAAGTCAATGCGATGGAAACTATTGAGCAAATAGTAATTCAGGTGGTGTGAGAGCTAACAAGAATTGTAAAAATGGTATGCAAAGTAACTAAAGTTTAAGAAATACTGTGCTCAGAGAAGTTCTAGAATTTCCTCAGTCTCTAATGTAAATATTTTTCAGGAGGACACAGTTCCCCAGTCTACCACATATGCCCGAGAAGTCTAAAGGTGTTCGGTGGGATACAGTTTAGACTGAACCTGTGGCCCCCAAATCTAAACCATGTAGCACCACCTGGGGACCCTTTCCTGTAGCGTTACTTCTGTCCTTATTTCTTTTTCATAGCATTTCCTCGTCTATCTTTGATTTTGAGAGTTTAATAAATTTGAGGCTGGGTGCGATGGCTCACACCTATAATCCCAGCACTTTTGGAGGCCAAGGAGGGCAGATCTTGAGGTCAGGAGATTGATACCATCCTGACTGACATGGTGAAACACCGTCTCTACTAAAACATACAAAAAATTAGCCGGACATGGTGGTGCGTGCCTGTAATCCCAGCTACTTGGGAGTCTGAGGCATGAGAATTGCTTGAACCTGAGGCAGAGGTTGCAGTGAGCTGAGATCGCACCACTGCACTGCAGCCTGGGTGACAGAGAGAGACTTGTCTTGGAAAAAATATAAAAACAAAGAGTTTAATAAATTTAAATTCCATTAAGTTCAATATTTAGTGAGAAGACAGGCTTTTATCTAGGCTTTTTTTTTTTTTTACTTTTTATTTTGAAATAATTTTAGGCTTGCAGAAAAGTTGCAAAATAGCATGGAAAGCTTCCTTCTGTTCTTCACCCAGCATTGTCTAATGGTAACATACAGGACCATCATACAATTAACAATATCAAGAAATTAACAGTGGACAATACGATTAAGTAAGCTACAGACTTTATTTGGATTTCACCAGTTTTTACATTTGTGTCTCTTTTTCTGTTCTAGGATTCAATCCAGGATCTTTGTTGTGTCTCTAGTCTCCTTAGATCTTTGACAGTTACTGTCTTTCCTTGTCTTTCATGACATGTACATTTTTGAAGATTATAGTTTTATAAAACATCCCTCAGTCGCCATCTGTCCAGTGTTTTCTCATTAATGGATTGAGATTGTGCATTTTGTTTTAGTAAAAATGTCACAGAAGTGACATGTCCTTCTCAGTGTGCTTTATCAGGGAAGCGTGATGGCTATTTGCCTTATGACAGTTGATGCTAACCTCAATTATTTGCTTAATTTAAGGCAGTGTCTGCTGGGTGTCTCCATTGCGAAGTTACCATTTTTCCTTTTTGATTAATAAATGTCTTGGGAAGGATAATTTGAGAAATTTCAGCTTCTCAAATTTTCACCCACTAGTTTTAGTATCCACCAGTGGAGTCTTGCCTGTGGAGTGATTACTGTGCTGGTCTAATGGCTACTTTCTACTTCCGTCATTCCTTCTATAAAGAGATATATTTCCCCCACATTTATCGATATTTACTTTATTCTGTGGATTATAATCCTGTTTATTTGTTCGTATTTGCTCCAATGGTTCCAGCTTTGGCCACTGGGAACCTGTTAGTTGGGTCTGTGTTCTTTCCCTGTGCTCTCTCAGTCTTTTGGGAGCAATTCCTTACCTTATGGCTCCTCAGGATCATCTTGTGTTTCCCTTGTCTGAGCTGTAAGAATAACCACCTCTCCAGATGTTTTCTTTTATTGGAGAAAGTATTTAGAAACCAAAATGTGGGTCCTAAGATGAGTTCATTTCTTACGGGTATCATTGCTTTTAGGTCCTCTCAGCAGGTGGAATTAGGAAATATATATACTAACTCATGCACATATGGAGATTACCATCTATTACCTGTCATCTGTCTATTGATCTATCTATCTCAAAGAAAATGTTCTAGATAGGCACTTTTTTTGTATCCTGTTTTTGCTTTAACTGTCCTCTGCCTACTTCACTCCTAGGTCATATTTTTTCGTTTGATTTATTATTTTTTTTTCCATGGGAAACAAAAACTTTTCCATGGTAGAAAGTAGTAAGATCTCCTGCTTACCTATTACCAAGGGAGTTTTACCTACAGCTCCAGAGGTTAATGTGTATTCACATATATTTATATCTCCATCAAAATCTATCTATCTAGAAAAAGACCATGAGTTCATATTAGAATCTTCAATTCCAATCCAGCAACACAGGATTTATTCTAGTCTTCCCCTTTTACTGTTTGTAATTCTTCAATATTGAAAAACTTGGCTTCTATTATCTAACTACTTATTTGCTTAACATTAGAATACAATTAAAGTATATTCACATTTTCTAACCTATGTCCCTTCAAGAAACAAGTTTACTAACTAGAATACAATATTCATGTACAGTTCCGTCTTTTGCCTTAAAATGTCCAATTAAAATACTGCTTTAAAAATTGTGCTAAGATTAGTTTTTTCCCTCAAATCCCTTTACTATGGTTTAAAAGGATATTATGAAACAGAGACTGCAGTACCACAGTCACGAAGATTTTTGGGGGTGCAGTGGCATGATCTCAGCTTACTGCAACCTCTGCCTCCCAGATTCAAGTAATTCTCCTGCCTCAGCCTCCTGAGTAACTGGGACTACATGTGTACGCTAATTAGCCTGGCTAATTTTTGTAATTTTAGCAGAGACAGGTTTTCACTATATGGGCCAGGCTGATCTTGAACTCCTGATCTTAGACGATCTGCCCACCTCAGCCTCCCAAAGTGCTGGGATTACGTGTGTGAGCAGTCATGAAGATTTTTAAAAGCATGCATTTCTTCAGGTATGCACTTATTGAAATTTATAGCAAACTCTCCCAGTTTGTCTTTCAAATCTGACCTGTACCTGGCCTCTACTTTTCTTTCTTAGGACATTTAAGAAATGTTTATTCTTTCTCTTCTCATTAAAGTTCAATCCTTGATCCAGCTTCAGTTTTCCCACTGGACAGACACTCAAGGAAACAATAGTCAACTGGCTATTTTTGTTTTCCCTAGCATCGCATAATTTGCTTCTGTGACTCTCCATGTTTTTCTGATTTATGTCAGAACCTCAGCTAAAAGCTCAGCTACTAAAACTTTTATCTTGGGGAAGAAGCTAACAGTGAAAGTGTTAGGTGTCTCTAAGACTTCTTTCTGCACTGACGACGTGGATGTGGCTGCAGGCTGGCTAGTGAGGACTGTTACATGGCATAGCCCTGGAGAAAGTTTGGTTAGATGAGAATGAAACTGCGCCTTGGGCCCAGAATTCTTCTAGTAAGAAAGAACAATCTGGGACAGAGTTGCCAAGGGGATGCTTGTCGTTTCCCCAGATAAACTACCATATTGAATTGTGGGAACGACAGGAATCTTTGCAAAAGACAGAATTCTGTTGTCATCTCAGATTTTTTCTTCTTCTAGCTTTGAAACATTCTCTTAGCTTTCACTGTTGTTACTTCTTTGACTGTGATCCCTCAGATCCAGCTAAGCATGTCTTCACCGGCTCAGCCACCCTGACACCACTGGGGCCACACTCTATCCATGTGTCTCTGCCTACTCACTTAATCCTCAGTCATGACCCAATTTGCCATATCTGTTCTACTTTTGCTTATGTAGCTACCCTACCCTGAGGCCTGGTGGTGACTCTGATGCTGAGTGCACCCTTTGCTTAACCCAAGCAAAACGTTCCAGGCAGGTACTCTTTTGTATCTTACTTTCACTTTAACTGTCCTCTGCCTACTACACTCCTAGGTCATTTTTTTTTTAATTTGATCTATTTTTCCATGGGATTTTTGTTTCCATGGTAGAAAATAGTAGGATCTCCTGTTTACCCATCACCAAGGGAGATTTACCTATAGCTCCAGAGATTAATATATATTCATATGTATTTGTATCTCCATCAAAATACACAATAAATCCTGAGCCTGATCATAAGGAGGATGTGACACTGTGCCATCACCCACACTGTCATCTACAGTTATTAAGCTGTGAACTCCCTTCAACAGCCTTTCCTCACCCTCCTGATTTTCTTACTGTTTCATTAACTCTCGCTGTCTACATTTTTGCCTCTTTAGGCATGTATTTGTGCGTAAGGAGAGGGTTGAGGATTTTGGTCTGAGTGAATTACAAACCACAGGTTGTGTTGGCATAAACTAAATTATTTTTATCTGGTAAGCCTAGGTTCTTCCACCTCTATAAATCTCTAGAAGCTTTCCCATGTGTATATCTTTAAATTTATTCATTTTACTCTGTACAAAGATTATTTATACTTCTTCAATTACTTTGACTTACTCATCAGAGCTGCTCATGGCAATGACACATTTAGTGAGAAACCATATAAAGACAATTAATTTGAATTTCTCCCCATCTCTGTTCAGGCATGGGTTGAAGGCATGGAGTGAGTCCAAGGGTGGAAAATTTGTGAGTACATGGAACTCAGCTTTTGGCAAAGGGTTTTTTAGTGCTATCACTCATCAAGCTTTATTAGGCTTCTGATCAATTTCTAATTAAAGAAAACATGAATCCTCATATGACAAGGGGAAAAGGTGATTCCTAAGTAAAGTACTGAATGTCTTGTCTCTTGTCCCAATCTGTCAAAACAAATCAGAACACTTACTGATAATTTTAATCTAGACCCCCACAATTTTTTTTTTATAGATCTTGTTCGCTTTTAGGTATAAGAAATCCCAAAAGTTCTTCCTGCATTTTTATTCTATTGTTCAAGATCATTTTGGACAAAGAAATACACTTCAGATCATTTGGTGAAAAGATGACTAATGTTAATTTTATTTTAGACTCTATAAATACAATTTTATATTATTTATTTGAGATAGATTTAATACTTTCAGATTTCTGCTCTGGTATAGCATAATAATTGATCCCATATTTCTCAGATAAGCCAGTAAGAAATATATCACTCTGATACAGTGTAACTCTATAGGAAAAATCCCCACTATTTCTTTAGGAAATACTGAACATAAATTTATTTTCTCAAATTCCTTTGGAAGACAGATGAGAAGGGAGATGGGGGACAATTTATTAGGAAATAATAATAAGATCAATTTCATGTTAATGACCAATTAGCAGAAATGCCAGTTTATCACACAATATGTATGTCCATTTTATATAATTAAGTTTGTTTCTCAAACCAGATATTTATAAGTAAACTCTAGGATTGTTTTATGTTTTCCCTCTGTCATATAAATTATATTTATGGCTAATCCATTCACAAAACTACCAAGCTAGACCGGATCATAAAAATAATTTAGCTAACTTCCCATTTTATATATGGAGAAACTGAGGGAATAGTCAAGAGACATGTTACAGTGCCTTTAGCTACTTTTCTACTCTTCTTAATAGCCTTTGCCTGATTCAAATAATACCGTATTCACCCAGATCACTTTCTGTATGCTCCTCTGCTTTTAAGCAGATGTTTATCTCATATAAAGAAAATGGAAGTCATGGGAGAAATATCTACCAGATAATCAGTACACTTTTCTGTAGAGATTTTGTGAATCTGGTAACACAGTCCCGGAAGCAGGATGAGAATGACCTGTTCCCACTATTACCTGGTTCCTTCTTCCTTGAATAAGAGTGTGAACACTGGAGGGGGTCAGCTGATGCTTTTATTCCAGTCTTTCCACCTGGATGCTACCTCCTTTGCAACACATATTTGAGTTTATGCTTTCCATTTATTGTTCAAGTAAAAAAGTGACAGAAGTGTGATGTAGACCATGACTATGGTGCCAGGTAAGGCACATCACTGATGGATGCATTTTATGAAGTTATTTGAAGGGAATTTTAGCAGATAGGGATAAGAGCTGGAATGGAGGCAGAGTATCAGTGTGTGGAAGTGCCATGCAGTGGTAAGAAGGCTGGTTGAGAAATTCAGCTTGAGCTCTACTTCTAAATTCATCAGTAGTTATGTGATGTTGGGCTAGCCAGTTAAAGTTTCGGGGACTAGTTTTCTGAGTCTGATAAATGAGAAAGTGAATTAGTAGAGTAGTTGGTAAACTCAAAAGTCTTCATGGGCCATGGAGTTAAAATAAAACTTGAAATAGCTTAGTATAAAACAATAAGGAGCCATAGAGACTGTGAATAGTGCACACATACCCTAAACACATTCAAATTAAAATTTAGTGAAAACATTTTATTAGATATTGGTGAAGATGTACAACAACTAGAATTCATATATTGCTGGGGAGTATATAGATTAGTTCAATTGTTTTGGAAAACTGGTTGGCAGTTAAAAGTATAATTTTTAACTATGACTTGTGAGCTCACAATTTAACTCCTGTGTAGAAACACATCAGAAATCAATGTTTATGTCCACCAAAAGACATTTAAAAAACTTTTCAGAGCAGCTTTGTTCAGACACAAAAGGCTATATATTATTCCATCTGTGCAAAATTTAAAAATAATCAAAATTATTCTGGGGTGATAGTTGTCAGAAGTAATTTTGGGTTATTTTGGCTACGTAAGAGTGGTATAAGAGACAGTATAGACACATGCACACATATGTTCATCATAGCACTACTCACAACAGCAAAGACATGGAATCAATCTAGAAATCCATCAGTGGTGGACTGGATAAAGAAAATATGATATGCACACACCATGGAAACATGGCACATATGCAGCCATTGAAAAGAATGAGATCTTGTCCTTTGCAGCAACATTAATGGAGCTGGAAGCCATTACCCTTAGTCAACTAATGCAGGAAGAGAAGACCAAATGTTGTGTGTTCTTTCTTGTAAGTGGGAGCTAAACATTAGGTACACATGAACACAAAGACAAGAACAATAAACACTGGGGCCTACTTGAGGGTTAAGGGTGAGAGGAGGGTAAGAATCAAAAAACTATCAGGTCCTATGCTGGTTACTTGGGTGAGGAAGTAATCTGTATGTGAAGCCTCCACAATAGGCAATTTACTTAGGTGAAAAACCTGCCCATATAACCCCCAAATCTAAAATAAAAGTTAGAAAAATAAGTTTATTTTTTATCCATTACAATTTTTTAGAACATTTTATACAATGATTTTTACTCAACTTTCTAACATCATGTAAATCTTATTTCTATTTTTGATCATAAATTTATTTCTGAAGACAACATATTTAAAGAAAATAAAAACATCCCATCAAACATACACACACACACAC
>PVKP010039070.1:0-20436 GCA_004027715.1 Plecturocebus donacophilus
TTTTTTTTTTTTTTTTTTTTTTTTTTTTTTTTTTTTTTTTTTTTTTTTTTTTTTTTTTTTTTTTTTTTTTTTTTTTTTTTTTTTTTGCCTTGCCAGTTGCTCTGGCTAAGACTTCCAATACTATGTTACATAATAGAGGGCATCTTTGTCTTGCTCCAGTTCTTAGGGGAAATGCTTTTAAGTTTTCCCTCTTCAGTGTGACATTTTCTGTGGGTTCCTTACATATGTTTCTCATTATTTTGAGGTCCACTTTTTCTGTGCCTAATTTTTTGAGAATTTTCATCGTAAAAGGGTACTAAATGGCAATAAATGCCTTTTTGGCATGTATTGCGATGATTATATTTTAATTCTGTTTATGTGATGAATCACATTTGTTGCTTTGCATATGTTGAACATTCCTGGAATTGCATTCCTGTAAAAAAGCACAATTGATTATGGTGTATTATCTCTGTTATGTGTTGTTTGGATTTGGTTTGCTAGTACTTTGTTGAACATTGGTCTATAGTTTTCTTTTTTTATTGTATTCTTGCCTGGCTTTGTTATAAGCATGAGGCTGGCTTCATATAATAAGTTATGGAAAATTTCCTCCTCCTGGATTTTTGCAACAGTTTTTATAGATCTGGTACAAGTTCTTCTTTATCTATCTAGCAGAATTTGGCCCTAAATCCACCTGCTTATTTTAGGATTTTCTTCTTCATGTTGACTTTAGAGTGATGACTATGTGTCACCGTGGGATCCTTCTTACAATGTATTCTCTTGAGTTTGTTCAGCCTCTTGTATCTGGATGTTTAGTTCTCTTGTTAAACTAGAGAAGTTTTTCTCAATTATTTTCTCAAAAACTTTTTAGACTTTTTGGATTTTCTACTTGGGAATACCTATGATTCATAGATTCAGACATTTTACATAGTCCCCTGCTTCTTGTAGGCTTTGCTCATTTTATAAATTCTTTTTTTTTTAATTGCATTTTAGGTTTTGGGGTACATGTGAAGAACAGGCAAGATTATTGCATAGGTACACACATGGCAGTGTGATTTGCTGCCTTCCTCCCCATCACCTAAAATTCTTTTAAATTCACTTTTTGTCTGATTAATTCTAAAGTTCTGTCTTATAGTTCTGAGATTCTTTCTTCTTAATTTAGTCTATCATTGAAGTTTTCAACTCGTTTTGTAATTCCTTCAATTTTTTTTTATTTCCAGAAGTTCTGTTTGCTTTTTCTTTAAAATATCTATCTCTTGGATAAATTTTGCATTTTTATTTTGAATTTATTTTCTACTTTCCTTGTATTGGCTTCTAGATTTTTGTTGGATCTCTTTAAACTTTATTACAATGTATCCTTTGAATGATTTAGTTGGCATTTCCCTTGTTAAGCAGATAATCGAATGTCCCAGGCAATAAGACAGGCCACGAAACTCTTCAAGGGTCTCTCTTCAGCATTCTGCCCCTAAGGTAGGGTTCCTGTAAGCCAGTTAAGACTGGATCAGGTAAGCCCAAGTTCAGGCTTCCAAACAGTGGGTACAAGCAGCAGCCTCCAAGGGGGTCAGAAGGTAGTCAACTTAGGCAGTAGATTTCCATGAGGTCCCCTTTGAATTAAAATCAGGAATAGCTGGCTTCTCTCAGGACTCAGAGCTGAGTGTACACGAAACACTTTCAATGCTGCTTCTTCTCACAGACTCCCCACCAAGTCAGATCCAGAACTGGATAGGGTACAGTAGCCTCCCTGAAGCCTAGATTGTCCAGCTTCTCGGTGGTAGTGTATACCATGGAGACAATCTCTCTCTCTTTCCACGCTCTGAAGACTGACAGATTTTTGGCTGGCCACAGCCTGGGCTGTTGCCCAAGGCTCCTTTCAAAGTATATGAAATTCAATCCCTTTTTTCTCTCAACCTCCTGATGTCCCTTCTTGGATAAAAGTTCACAGTATCAATCTCTACACACTATTTTGCTCTTTCTAAGTGGTTTAGGCATGTAAACAAAACCTTCTATCTGCCATCTTGGGGGGAAAAAAGCAAAAAGAAATTTGATGTATTACATACATACATAAAAGGAGTATTAATTCATGCATATATAGTTTGATGAATTTATAATAAATAAACTAATAAATGTAACCAACACCAAGATCCAGAAATCAAATCTCTTCAACACAATAGAAGATTCCCTTGAATTGGTTTAAGAAAAGAAACTCCTCTCCTGAGGTAATAATTGGTCTATCCCAATTTCTAACAGCCTGCTTTTGTATGCTATAATGCAAAAGCTGTTGCCTGCTATAAATGAATGAATACAGTATTTACTATTTAATATCTTTCTCTAATTAGATTTATGATATTTATTTATATCTTTTATATAATGGAAGCATCTATTTTCTTTTTTTATTATACATTAAGTTCTGAGGTACATGTGCTGAACGTACAGGTTTGTTACATAGGTATACACATGCCATGGTGGTTTTGCTCCATCGATTTTCCCATCATCTACATTAGGTATTTCTCCTAATGTTATTCCTCCCCAATCCCTCCACCCACTGCTATCCCTCCTCTATAACCCCCACTCCCCAACAGGCCCTGGTGTGTGTATGTTCCCCTCCCTGTGATGTGTTCCCATTGTTCAACACCTACTTATGAGTGAGAACATGCTGTGTTTGGTTTTCTGTTCTTGTGTCAGTTTGCTTAGAATGATGGTTTCCAGCTTCATCTATGTCCCTGCAAAGGACATGAACTCATCCTTTTTTATGGCTGCATAATATTCCACAGTGTATATGTGCCACGTATTTTTTAATCCAGTCTATCTTTGATGGGCATTTGGGTTGGCTCCAATTCTTTCCTATTGTGAACAGTGCCACGATAAACATACATCTGCATATGTCTTTACTGTTGAAAGTTTTATAATCCTTTGGGTATATACCCAGTAATGGAATTGCTGGGTCAAATGGTATTTCCAGTTCCAGATCCTTGAGGAAGCACCACACTGCCTTCCACAACGGTTGAACTTATTTACACTCTCACCAACAGCGTAAAAGCTTTCCTCTTTCTCCACATCCTCTCCAGCATCTGTTGGCTCCAGATATTTTAATGATTGCCATTATAACTGGCATGAGATGGCATCTCAATGTGGTTTTAATTTGCATTTCTCTAATGACCAGTGAGGATGAGCTTTTTTTATATGTTTTTTTGCTGCATAAATGTCTTCTGTAGAGGTGTGTCTGTGTTTGCTCACTTTTTGATGGGGTTGTTTGTTTTTTTGTTGTAAATTTGTTTAAGTTCTCTGTAAATTCTGGATATTAGCCATCTGTGAGATGGGTAGATCGCAAAAATTTTTTCCATTCTCTTGGTTGCTAATTCACTCTGATGATAGTTTCTTTTGCTGTGCAGAAGTTCTTAAGTTTAATTAGATCCTATTGGTCTATTTTGGCTTTTGTTGCCATTACTTTTGGTGTTTTAGTCATGAAGTCCTTGCCTATGTCTATGTCTTGAATGGTATAGCCTAGGGTTTCTTCTAGGGTTTTTATGCTGTTAGGTCTTGTGTTTAAATCTTCGAACTGTCTGGAGTTAATTTTTGGATAAGGTGTAAGGAAGGGGTTCAGGTTCAACTTTCTGCAAATGGCTAGCCAATTTTTCCAACATCATTTATTAAACAGGGAATCCTTTCCCCATTGCTTGTTTTTGTCAGGTTTGTCGAAGATCAGATGGTTGTAGATGTGTGGTGTTACTTCTGAGACTTCTGTTCCATTGGTCTATATATCTGTTTTGGTACTGGTACCATGCTGTTTTGATTACTGTAGCTTTGTAGTATAATTTGAAGTCAGGTAACATGATGCCTTCAACCTTTTTTTTTTTTTTTTTTGCTTAGGATTGTCTTGGCAATGCAGGCTTTCTTTTGGTTTTATAGGAAGTTTAAGGTGGTTTTTTTCTAATTCTGTGAAGAAAGTCAATGGTAGCTTGATGGGGATCGCATTGAATCTATAAATTACTTTGGCAGTATGGCCATTTTCATAATATTGATCCTTCCTAACCATGAGCATGAAATGTTTTTCCATCTGTTTGTGTGCTCTCTTATTTCTCCTTGAAAAGGTCCTTCCCATCCCTTGTTAGTTGTATTCCTAGGTATTTTATTCTCTTTGTATCAATTGTGAATGGGAATTCACTCATGATTTGGCTCTCTGTTTGTGTGTTATTGGTGTATAGGAATGCTTGTGATTTCGGCAAGTTGGTTTTGTATCCTGAGACTTTGCTCAAGTTGTTTATCAGCTTAAGGAGATTTTGGGCTGGTATGATGGGGTCTTCTAAATATACAATCATGTTGTCTGCAAATAGAGACAAATTGAATTCCTCTTTTCCTAATTGCACACTCTTTATTTCTTTCTCTTGCCTGATTCCCCTGGCCAGAACTTCCAATACTATGTTGAACAGGAGTGGTGAGAGAGGGCATCCTTGTCTTCTCCTAGTTTTCAAAGGGTATGCTTCCAGTTTTTGCCTATTCAGTATGATATTGGTTGTGGGTTTGTCATAAATAGCTTTTATTATTTTGAGATACGTTCCATTGATACCTAGTTATTGAGAGTTTTTATCACAAAAGGCTGTTTAATTTTGTCAAAGGACTTCACTGCATCTTTCAAGATAGTCATATAGTTTTTTCTTTGGTTCTGTTTACATGATGGATTACATTTACAGATTTGCATATATTGAACCAGCCTTGCATCCCAGGGATGAAGCTGACTTTTTCATAATGGATAAGCTTTTTGATGTGCTGTTGAATTTGGTTTGCCAGAGCTTTATTGAAGATTTTCACATCAATGTTCATCATGGATATTGGCCTGAAATTTTCCTCTTTGGTTGTGTCTCTGCCAGGATATGGTATCAGAATGTCTTTGGTCTCATAAAATGAGTTAGCAAGGATTTCCTATTTTTGTACTTGGAAGAGTTTCAGAATGAATGGTACCAGCTCCTCTTTGTACCTCTGGTAGAATTCAGCTGTGAACTCATCTAGACCTGAAATTTTTTTGGTTGATAAGCTATTAATTGCTGCCTCAACTTCAGACCTTGTTATTGGTCTATTCAGGGATTCAACTTTTTCCTGGTTTAGTCTTGAGAGGGTGTAAGTGTCCAGGAATTTATCCATTTCTTCTAGATTTACTGGTTTGTGTGCATAGAGTTATTTTAGTAATCTCTAATGGTAGTTTGTATTTCTGTGGGATTGGTGGTGATATCCCTTTTATCATTTTTTATTGCATCTATTTGATTTTTCTCTCTCTTCTTTTTTATTAGTCTGGCTAGCGGTGATTTTTTTTTTTTTAAACAGCTCCTAGATTTATTGATTTCTTTAAGGATTTTTTCTGTCTCTGTCTCCTTCAGTTCTGCTCTGATTTTAGTTATTTCCTGTCTTCTGCTAGCTTTTTAGTTTGTTTGATCTTGCTTCTTTAGCTATTTTAATTGTGATGTTAGGGTGTCAATTTTAGATCTTTC
This sequence comes from Plecturocebus donacophilus, assembly GCA_004027715.1. Classification (NCBI taxonomy): domain Eukaryota; kingdom Metazoa; phylum Chordata; class Mammalia; order Primates; family Pitheciidae; genus Plecturocebus; species Plecturocebus donacophilus. The sequence goes on from PVKP010039070.1 coordinate 5,457, forward strand.
CTTGCTTGTCGTGTGGGCACTTAGTGCTATAAATTTCCCTCTAGACACTGCTTTAAATGGGCCCCAGAGCTTCTGGTACATTGTATCTTCGTTTTCATTGGTTTCAAAGAATTTCTTTATTCCTGCCTTCATTTCATTGTTTGTCCAGGAGCAGGTTGTTCAGTTTCCAAGTAGTTGTGTGGTTTTGAGTGAATTTCTAAATCCTGAGTTCTAATTTGATTGCACTGTGGTCTGAGAGACTCTTTGTTAGAATTTCCATTCTTTTGCATTTGCTGAGTAGTGATTTACTTCCAATTATGTGGTCAATTTTGGAGTAAGTGCGATGTGGTGCTGAGAAGAATGTATATTATGTGGATTTGGGGTGGAGAGTTCTGTATATGTCTATTAGGTCTGGTTGCTTCAGATCTGAGTTCAAGTCCTGAATTTCCTAGCTAACTTTCTGTCTTGTTGATCTGTCTAATATTGACAGTGGAGTATTAAAATTTCTGACTATCATTGTGGGAGTCTAAGTCTCTCTTTAGGTCATGAAGAACTTGCTTTATGTATCTAGTTGCTCCTGCATTGGGTACATATATATTTAGGATCTTAGCTCTTCCTGTTTCATTGATCCCTTTACCATTATGTAATGCCCTTCTTTGTCTCTTTTGAACTTTGTTGGCTTAAAGTTGGTTTAATCAGAGAGTAGGATTGCAACCCCTGCTTTTTTTCTCTCTCTCTCTCCATTTGCTTGGTAAATCTTCCTCCAACCATTTATTTTGAGCCTATGTGTGTCTTTGCACGTGTGATGGGTCTTCTGAATACAGCACACTGATGGGTCTTGATTCTTTAACCAGTTTGCCGGTCTGTATGTTTTAATTGGGGCATTTAGCCTATTCACATTTAAGGTTAACATTGTTGTGTGTGAATTCAATCCTGCCATTTTGATGGTAGCTGGTTGTTTTGACAGTTAGTTCATGCAGTTTCATCATAGTGCCAAAAGTCTTTACAATTTGCTTTTGCAGTGACTGGTACTGGTTGCTCCTTTCTATGTTTAGTGCTTCCTTCAGGAGCTCTTGTAAGGCAGGCTTGGTGGTGATGAAATCTCTCAGCAATTGCTTTTCCATGAAGGATTTTCTTTCTCCTTCACTTATAAAGCTTACTTTGTCTGGATATGAAATTCTAGGTTGAAAGCTATTTTCTTTAAGGATGTTGAAAGTTGGTCCCACTCTCTTCTGGCTTGTAGGGTTTCTGTGGAGAGAGCCACTGTGGGGCTGATGGGCTTCCCTTTGTGGGTAACTGGACCTTTCTCTCTGGCTGCCCTTAGCATTTTTCCCTTCATTTCAAAACTGGTGAATCTGACAACTGTGTGCCTTGGGGTTGCTCTTCTTGAGGAGTATCCTTGTGGTGGTCTCTGTATTTCCTGAATTTGAATGTTGGCCTGCCTTGCTGGGTTGGAGAAGTTCTACTGGATAATATTCTGAAGAGTATTTTCCAACTTGGTTTCATTCTCCCCATCATATTCAGGTACGTCAATCAAACAAGATTTGGTCTTTTCATATAATCCCATATTTCTTAGAGGTTTTGTTCATTTCTTTTCACTCTTTTTTCTCTAACCTTGCCTTCTCGCTTTGTTTCATTGAGTTCATCTTCAGTCTCTGATATCCTTTCTTCCACTTAATTGATTCAGCTATTGAAACTTGCATATGCTTGATGAAGGTCTCGTGCTTTTTCAGCTCCATCAAGTCGTTTGTGTTCTTCTCTATGCTCGTGATTCTGGTTAGCATTTCGTCTAACCCTTTTTCAAAGTTCTTAGTTTCCTTACATTCAGTTAGAACATACTCATTTAGCTAGGTGAAGTTCATTATTTTCCACCTTCTGAATCCTGCTTCTGTCAATTTATCAAACTCATTCTCCATCCAGTTTTGTTCCCCTTTTGGTGAGAAGTTGTCATCCCTTGGAGGAGAAGAGATGGTCTGATTTTTGGTGATTTCAGCTTTTTGTGCTTGTTTCTTCCCATCTTCATGGATATATCTACCTTTGGTCTTCTAAGTTGGTGACTTTTGGATGGGGTCTTTCAGTGGACCTCCTTTCTGTTGATGTTGAAGCTATTTCTTTCTGTTTTTTAGTTTTCCTTCTGACATTCAGGGCCTTCTGCTGCAGATCTGTTGGAGGTCCACTGCAGACCCTGCTTGCCTGAGAACCATCTGCAGGGGCTGCAGAACAGCAAAGATTGCTGTCTGTTCCTTCCTCTGGTAGCTTCGGCCCAGAAGGGTACCTGCCAGGCGTCAGCCAGAGCTCTCCTGTATGTGGTGTCTCAGTTGGAAATGTAGGGATCACTCGATTTCTGGATCACTCGCTGGGAGCTGGGACCGGAGCTGTTCCTATTCTGCTATCTTGGCAGAAGTCCGCATCTTTATTCTTATTGCATATAATAGTTTACTTTCTGAATATACCACATATTTAAATCTAATCTACTCTTGATAGACATTTGATAGGCATTTGGAAAGGTTCTAGATGTATGTTACTAATTATGTTGCTATTAATATTCTTATACATGACATTTAGTGAGTGGGATGTGTGTGGGTACAGAGTGCATTTCTATTGAGTATCTACCTTATAACTAGAGGAGGAGTTACTGGGTAAAAAAGATGCATATGTTTGGTTTTAGCAGAGAGTGCTAGCTTTCCAAAATGGTTGTACCATTTATATTCCCACCAGCAGTATTAAAGAGTTCTGGTTTGCTCTGTATTCTCACCAACACTTGAAACTGTCAGAGATTCACATTTTAGCTATTTCTGGTGATTTTAATTTACGTATTCCTGACGACAAATAAATGTGAATATTTTATTCTATATTGGCATTTCTGAGAAATTTTTGTTTTAATTTAAGCATTTTAAATATATTTATTGGTCAGTCACATATTCCATTTTGTAAAGCATCTATATAAATTATTGGTTTATTTTTCTACAGGTTTTTCTTTTTATCTAAGATTTGTGTTAGTTCTCTATATATTCTGAATATGAGTCTGTTACCAGATATATGTATTGCAAATATCTTCCCTCATTCTGTGGTTTTAGTTTCATTTTTTTCTTGTGTCTTTTGAACATTCTTTACAATCATGTAAGTTGATTAAAATATTTTTTTTCCTTGATGACTTACACTGTTTTGTATTCTGTTAAAAAAAAAATGTATTTCACGTCATGAAATTGTCTTCCCATAACGTCTTCTATGGATTTTATCACTTACCTTTTACATTTAGACCAGCAATTCATGCATAACTTATTTTCTGAATGGTGTGTGGAAACAGTCAATATGGTTTTTCAAAACATGAATATCTCAAAAACACAATCATTTGTGAAAAGACTATATATTCTACATTGTACTGCGGTGTCACCTTTATCAGTTATCTAGTATCTGTATATACATAGAATTCCTTTTCAAATCTATTTTGTTTCACTAATCTATTTTTTATCCTTGTGCCAACATCATGTTGTTTAATTATTATTGCTTTGATAGATGGCAGTATAAATATTACAGTTTTGTTCTTCAAGAACGCCTTGACATTTCCTGGACATTTGCATTTTTATATAAATGTTAGAATCAGCTTGTCAATTTACATACACATAAGCAAACACATTCACATTCCAGTGGGTATTCTGATTGAAATTATATTTATCTATAAAATTGATATTTTAACAATACTGAGACTTTCTATCTATTAATATATGATTACATTTCTTAGGATATTATTTAATTTCTTTAAATAAACTGTAAAGTTTTAATCTGTATAGATGTCTCATATATTACATTTTATTAGCTTTATTCCTTGATATTTTCCTGATTTTTTTAGAAGAACTGCTTGGTATGGTAAATATAAAAAAAACACTGTCATTCAATTATTTTATAGTTTTAGATTTTGTATTTACTTAATGTAGTGCTTAGTGAGTTCTTACTGTAAATTTGTCTTCAGTTTTCATTTCTTGTTTTCAGAATCTCATTTTCCTTTGTGGATGTCTTTGGTTCCTTGATATTCTTTTTAGGATTACAAAAGGTTATGATGCTACTATTCTCATTATACAGTTGGAGTGCAGAATTCTCTAAATGCCATGCTGTTAGAAAATTCCTTAGGTAAGCATTTTCTGTCACTGTAGTCATCTGCAGGAGTGACAATGATGAATTAAACCACCTGTGTGTGTGTGGCAAGGTCATGATAGATAACCTTTGTGTTTTCTTTCCCCGTTAGGCTGTACAAGCTGTTAACATAGATAACAGTGACCAGTAGTAATAATATATTCTAGCAAATTCCTTTTTAATATTAATGCCAGGAAGTAAATAGCTTAATAACATATAAATAAAAAATGATGAATGCTATGAGTAATGCAAAATGTTTCAATGAATGTTATCTGTTTGATACCTAGCTTTCCCTGAATCATCCATCATGAAAACAAGGAGAATGAACACAGCAAGCAACATAGGAGACTAGAAGAGAGAAAATAAAATAAGGAATCTCAAATGCAGCCTCTCCCTTGCCTCCAAAGCATTGTGAACGCAAATCTCAATGAACATTTTGGTGAATAAGGCAAGTATATTTCATTAATGACAGACAATCAGGCAAACACAGCTTTTGTTTTGTTTTTGTTTTCAACAGTGAGGGCTCACTATAAAGAAAGCGATTGTTCAAGGGATAACTAATTTATCAGTGTGCTCATGAAGAATACACAGTGATATATGTATAGCTAAAAAGGTTTGAATTTCTCAGTACCATGGCAATAATTGGTTTAAACTGGGAACAATTACAATCAAACTGTTTGGTGTTAGGTAAGGTCAAATGCTATGGGACAGAATTCACTTATTCATTTTTTGATTTATTTTTTCTTGGTTTCCAATATTAATCCAGTACCTAGTCTATGCAAACAGAAACAAAAAGGGAAAAAAGAAAGAAAGAAAAAAAGGAAATATGTTTCTTGTCCTCAAGGAATTTTTATTTAGTGGGCATTAACATTCTGATTTATAAACAGTGAGTTGACACTGAGTACAAATATTATCTTCCTAAAATAAGTCATTGGATAATGACAGTCAATATGTGAGAGCCTGATGTGTCAATTATAGTGGTGAAGATTTGAAAGGATATACTTAGTTGGCATAAAAAAAATCTTGGACCTTTTCAATGTAATTGAGGATTCACTGAATGTGCTCCTTTCTGATATTTTGGAGACAGTATTATTGAACATTGGCTTTACAAAATTTTAAGTGGCAAAATGTACTTTCAGAAAACACAGAGTGCCTGGTTAATAGAGGCATGCACCCCTTTTATGCAATTGTTTAATTGCAAATGATCCAGAGGCTGGGTTAGGCAGATTATATTCCTAGATCTATTTAGGGATCCTCAGAGAATGAAATGAAAATATATATTTGCCATTATTTTTGTTAAATATAATTATGAAGTTAGGGTCTGAAAGGTAATACACAATTGTTTTTTAAGAAAGGATGATATTATATATATACATATATATTATATCAGATAGAAAACATTCTGAATTGTAAGCTTTAAGCATTTCTTCTTGTATGTCTGCTTTGAAATGAAGAGGAGAAAAGTATAGTTAAGGGCACATTTTTTCCTTTGTGCCTTTCTACATGTTGCTGTTTATCTGTAGCATTCCTTCATAAGCCCATGAAGTTGTTGCTTTATGACATGTTATTGAGCTCTTTCTACATTTTGAGTAACTTTATTTTCTAAGTATTGCAGAATGATACCGTTAAAATTCAATAAAATGGAAATGATTTTCATATTTCAATTGAAAATATGTGAAGCTAGAAGATAATACTTCAATCATAGTTCAGAAAGCAAACTCCAACACTTTTCAAGTAGTTGTTCTAAAATTCCTTTCAACTGATCAGTTCTTTATAATCACACAGTTTTTAAAATTTTTTTCTTATTTTTAGGACCATCACCTTAATAAATGCTTATGAAAAGAAGAACAGAAAGTCCAAGAGAAGAAAATGGGAGGGCCTCTACATAGTACACTTTGACTACAAGACTATAGGCAACTTCTGAAGGAAATAAAAAAGGATAAATCAAGTATTTACTTGTAACCATGCACCCTTTATTCTGCTTGGTAAATGTTTATTTTGAGCAGCAAAGACACTGAACAATTAGTAATGAAGGCTCATGGTATGAAAACCATAACACAAGATTTAGTACAATATATATATGTGAAATCAAATAATTTAATTAGCATTCACATCAATATATTTCCACGTTAAATTTTATGATCTAAATTCTAGCTGCTAATTGTGAGATGCATGATAAGAAAAAATGCCACATTGATTGTCTTTTCTTAAAGTAATATGTAAAGTACTTTACTAAACTATGGTTCTCAATTGTTGAAGTTAGTAGAATTTTCCTTTTTCTAAAATATCTCAACCTAGCCAATCTATCATCTATTTATCTATCTATCTATCTATCTATCTATCTATCTATCTATCTATATTTTAGAGAACTCTTTTGCAAAAAGAGGAGGGCTTATATAAAAATTTATTTCAACAGTTTATAATTTTTAACTAAAATGTATTTTAATATAATCAATGTCAGTTTACAGTTTAAGATATTCTCTAGAATTTCACTGCTTATTTAACATGGTGAAGGATGTGGAACATTCATTCCTATATTCATTTTATAATCAATGATGTCATAAAAAATCTATTCTTATTGAACTGTTGCTTTCCTATTTCTCTGTAGATAGTAAACTTCTCTTCCTAGTGGCTTAAAAATTTTTGAATGAGTTGAGCTAACATTCTGCTAATTCTTAACCATTTGTTTCTACCCCCATAGCCTTTTCTGTAATCATATTATTAGAGAAATGATCAATTATTAAGCAGAGGTTTTGAGTCTTTGTGTCATTTGTTTTTTATGAGAACGGAAGGTAAATGTGAAGCAAAAGCAAGTATTCCTTTGGGCAATATGGATATGAAGTACATTTTATTTTATATTGAGAGAGAGAGAGAACACACATACACACACATATATAAAAAATATATACTGGCTTGATGTAATAGTAATCTCTAAGCCATTAGTAATCTATGACCCATGTAAATCATCCTCAATATCCAAATATTTAAGGAAAAAATGGAATAAATCTTTTCATGCCAACATTACTCTTCAGTGCACACTTTAGTGATTACTTTTTCATTTTTCACTTAACACTCTTCTACAATATAAATACAAAGAACTTTAAAAATAACATTAATTTGACATTATAAATGGTTTCCTGTCTTTTTTTTTACTGTTATGCTTAACAGCTTCATCAATCTTTTCTCTCAAACATTATTATTTATATTAAGTTTATACTTTCATTCTGCAAAAAGAATAACATAAAACTAAATTTCATAAGAAAATGAAACACATATCTATTTCAGACAAAATATTCCTTTTCTATCAAAAAGCTGGGTAGATGATATATATGACATAATGAGACAGCAAAAGCTTTGCTGGCAGTAGTGGGACGCATGAGCGGAATGACAATGTTGCCAGTGAGCATTCATTCGGGTGATACTGACCTGTGTCAGTCCTCCTCTTTCTCCCATTCAATACAAAATGTTTGATGGAAGGATTTTTCTGGGGTTGGCCTTAACAGTTACTTCATTAATGGTCCACTTTCAACCAGTGACCCAAAAATGAAACACTACATTTCACAAAACTTCCGGAGAACACTATAAACAAGACTTTAAAAACGTCATATCCTTGAAAACATGAAATCCAAAATGCGGGCATATGTTTTTTACTCAAAATAAAATTCAAACACAAAATGTTCCATGGGCCACAGGAGAAGGCTAAGTCTGTGTTTAAAAAGAAACAGAAATCTCTTCTCTTAAGTCAAGCATCAGAAAATCAGAGATGTAAAGCCACTGTGGTATGAGGTCAGCCCTACAGTTTCCTTCGTATACTAGTGGTATCATTTCAATATTATTTATAATTCTGAGATGACTACACAAGTTGTTTCACAATTTTTGGAAAGTATTAATTTCGGAAGAGAATGGATATTTGTTCACACAAAAATAATTATCAAACTTATTTTGACACAAACTGATAGGCAAAATGATTAACTTTAATTCAAACAATAATTAAGCTGATGCAATTCTTTTTTTTTTTTTTTGTACTTTAAGTTTTGGGGTACATGTGCAGATCTTGCAGGATTGTTGTATAGGTACACACATGCCATGGTGGTTTGCTGTCTCCATCCCCGCATCTCCTACATCAGGCATTTCTTCCAGTGTTATCCCTTCCCAATGTACCTGCCACACTCTGTCCCTCCTCTAGCCTCCCAACATCCAACATACCCCAGTATGTGATGTTCCCCTCCCTGTGCCCATGTGTTCTCATTATTCAACACCCACCTATGATTGAGAAAATGCAGTGTTTGGTTTTCTGTTCTTGTGTCATTTTGCTGTGAATGGTGGTTTCCAGATTCATCCATGTCCCTATAAAGGACACTAACTCATCATTTTTTATGGCTGCATAGTATTCCATGGTGTATTTGTGCCACATTTTCTTTGTCATCTATCACTGATGAGCATGTGGGATGGTTCCAGGTCTTTGCTATTGTAAACAGTGCCACAATGGACATATATATGCATGTATCTTTTTAATAGAACTATTTATAATTCTTTGGGTATATGTCCAGTAATGGGATTGCTGGGTCAAATGGAATTTCTATTTCTAGATCCTTGATGAATTGCCACACTGTCTTCTACAATGGTTGAACTAGTTTACACTCCCACCAACAGTGTAAAAGTATTCCTATTTCTCCACATCCTCTCCAGATTTTTTAATAATTGCCATTCTAACCAGCGTGAGATGGCATCTCAATGTGGTTTTGACTTGCATTTCTCTAATGACCATTTTTTCATATGTTTTTTGGCCTCATATATGTATTCTTTGGAAAAGCGTCTTTTGGAAAAGAAAAATACTCTTCGCCCACTTTAAGACTGGTTTGTTTTTTCTTGTATATCTGCTTTAGTCCTTTGTAGATTCTGGGTATTAGTTGGTCATGAAGTCCTTGCCTATGTCTATGTCCTGAATGGTTTTGCCTAGGTTTTCTTCTGGGGTTTTTATGGTGTTAGGTCTTATGTTTAAGTCTTTAATCCACCTGGAGTTAATTTTAGTGTAAGGTGTCAGGAAGGGGTCCAGTTTCTGTTTTCTGCACATGGCTAGCCAGTTTTCCCAACACCATTTATTAAACAGGGACTCCTTTCCCCATTGTTTGTTTTTGTCAGGTTTGTCAAAGATCAGATGGTTGTAGATGTGTGATGTTGTCTCTGAGGTCTCTGTTGTGTTCCATTGGTCTATATCTCTGTTTTGATACCAGTACCATGCTGTTTTGATTACTGTAACCTTGTAGCATCGTTTGAAGTCAGGTAGCATGATGCCTTCAGCTTCGCTCTTTTTGCTTAGGATTGTCTTGGCTATGCAGGCCCTCTTTTGGTTCCATAGGCAGTTTAAAGTGTTTTTTTTTTTTCCAGTTCTGTGAAGAAAGTCAGTGATACCTTGATGGGGATGGCATTGAATCTATAAATTACTTTGGGCAGTATGGCCATTTTCATGATATTGGTTCTTCCTATCCATTAGCATGGAATTTTTTTCCATGTTTGTGTCCTCTCTAATTTCCTTGATCAGTGGCTTGTAGTTCTCCTTGAAGATGTCCTTTACATCTTTTGTTAGTTGTATTTTGAGGTATTTTATTATCTTTGTAGCAATTGTGAATGGGAGTTTGCTCACGATTTGGAACTCTGTCTGTTTTTGGTGTATAAAAAAGCTTGTGATCTTTGCACATTGATTTTGAATCCTGAGACTTTCCTGAAGTTCTGCAAATAGAAATAATTTGACTTCCTCTTTTCTTAATTGAATACCATTTATTTCTTTTCTTGCCTGATTGCTCTGGCTAGAACTTCCAATACTATATTGAATAGAAGTGATGAGAGAGGGCATCCTTGTCTAGTGCCAGATTTCAAAGGGAATGCTTCCAGTTTTTGACCGTTCAGTATGATATTGGCTGTGGGTTTGTAGTGAACAGGTTTTGTTATTTTGAGATATGTTCCATTAATACCTAGTTTATTGAGGGTTTTTTAGCATAAAGTGCTGTTGAATTTTATTAAAGGTCTTCTCTGCATCTAATGAGATAATCATGAGGTTTTTGTCTTCAGTTCTGTTTATGTGATGGACTACGTTTATAGACGTGTGTGTGTTGAACCAGCCTTGCATCCCTGGAATGAAGCCTATTTGATCGTGATGGATAAACTCTTTGATGTGCTGTTGCATTCAGTTTGCCAGTATTTTACTGAGGATTTTGCATCCATGTTGATCATGGATATTGGCCTGAAGTTTTTTTTTTTTTTTTTTTTTAGTTGAGCCTTTGCAGGGTTTTGGTATCAGGATGATGTTGGTTTCATAAGATGAGTTAGGGAGAATTACCTTTCTGTATTGTTCTGAATAGTTTCAGAAGGAATGGTACCAGCTCCTCTTTTTATGTCTGGTAGAAATCAGCTGTGATCCTGTCTTGACCTGGACTTTTTTGGTTGGTAGGCTATTAATTGCTGCCTCAACTTAAATTCTTGTTTTTGGTCTATTCAGGGTTTCAACTTCTTCCTGGTTTAGTCTTGAGAGAGTGCAAGTGTCCAGGAATTTATCCATTTCTTCCAGATTTACTGGTTCATGTACATAGAATTGTTTGTAGTAATCTCTGATGGTAGTTTGCATTTCTGTGGGATTGGTGATGAGATCCCCTTTATCACCTTAAATTGCATCTCTTTTCTTTTTAATTAGTCTGTCTAGCAGTCTGTCTATTTTGTTGATCTTTTCAAAATACCAGCTCCTGGATTTTTAAATTTTTTTTGAAGAGATTTTGTGTCTCTATCTCCTTCAGTTCTGCTCTGATCTTAGTTATTTCTTGTCTTCTGCTAGCTTTTGAATTTGTTTGATCTTGCTCCTCTAGCTCTTTCAATTTTGGTGATAGGGTGTCAATTTTAGACCTTTCTTCACTTCTCATGTGGGCATTTGTTGCTATAAATTTCCCTCTAGACATTGCTTTAAATGTGTCCTAAAGATTGTGGTACATTGTGTCTCAGTGATCCTTGGTTTTGAAGAATATTTTTATTTCTGCCTTCATTTTATTGTTTATCTAGTCGTCATTCAGTAGGCAGCTGTTCAGTTTCTACGGTTTTGAGTGAGTTTCTTAATACTGAGGTCTAATTTGATTGCAATGTGGTCTGAGAGACTGTTTGTTAAAATTTCTTTTCTTTTACATTTACTGAGGAGTGATTTACTTCCAATTATGTGGTCAGTTTTAAAGCAAATGAGATGCGGTTCTAAGAAGAATGTACATTCTGTAGATTTGGGGTGGAGAGTTCTATAGATGTCTCTTGGGTCTGCTTGGTCCTGATCTGCATTCAAGTCCTGGATATCCTTGTTGATTTTCTGTCTCACTGATTTGTCTCATATTGTCAGTGGAGTGTCAAAGTCTCCCCCTATTATTGTGCAGGCGTCTAAGTCTCTTTGTAGGTTGTTAAGAACTTGCTTTATGTATCTGGGTGCTCCTGTATTGGGTGCATATTTATTCAGGATAGTTAGCTCTTTTGGTTGCATTGATCTTTTTACCATTATGTAATGCCCTTTTTTGTCTCTTTTGATCTTTGTTGGTTTGAAGTACGTTTTATCAGAGACTAGGATTGCAACCCCTGCATTTCTTTGCTCTCCATTTGCTTGGTAAATCTTCTTCCATCCCTTTATTTTGAGTCTATGTGTGTCTTTGCACATGAGATGGGTCTCCTGAATACAGCACACTAATGAGTCTTGACTTTTTATCCAGTTTGACGGTCTGTGTCTTTTTTGGGTGCATTTAGGCCATTTGCGTTTATCATTAACATTGTTATGTGTGAATTTGATCCTCCATTTTGTTACTGGTTGGTTGTTTTACCCATTAGCTGATGCAGTTTCTTCATTGCATCATTGGTCTTTACAATTTGGTGCATTTTTAAAGAGGCTGGTACTGATTGTTACTTTCTGTGTTTAGTGCTTCCTTCAGAAGCTCTTGTAAGGCAGGTCTGGTGGCAACAAAATTTCTTAGCAATTGCTTGTCCGTAAAGGATTTTATTTCTCCTTCACTTATGAAGCTTAGTTTGGCTGGGTATGAAATTTTGGGTTGAATGTTCTTTCCTTAAGGATGTTGAATATTGGCTCCCACTCTCTTCTGGCTTGTAGACTTTCTGCCTAGAGATCTGCGTGAGTCTGATGGGCTTCCCTTTGTGGGTAACCCAACCTTTCTCTCTGGCATTTGCCCTTAGCATTTTTCCTTCATTTCAACCTGATGAATCTGAAAATTGTGTGCCTTGGGGTTGCTCTTCTTGAGGAGTATCTTTGTGGTGTTCTCTGTATTTCCTGCATTTGAATGTTGACCTGGCTTGCTAGTTGGGGAAGTTCTCTTGGATAATATCCTGAAGAGTTTTTCCAGTCTGGATTCATTCTCCCCGTTATATTCAGGTACACCAATCAAGTGTAGATTTGGTTTTTTCACATAATCCTATATTTCTTGGAGGCTTTGTTAATTTCTTTTCACCCTTTTTCCTCTAATCTTGACTTCTCATTTTATTTCATTCAATTGATCTTCAAACTCTGATATTCTTTCTTCTGCTTGATCAATTTGGCTATCGAAACTTGTGTATGCTTTGCGAAGTTTTCATGCGGTGTTTTTCAACTCCATCAAGTTGTTTATGTTTTTCTCTATGCTGGTTATTCTAGTTAGCATTTTGTCTAACCTTTTTTTAAGGCTTTTGGTTTCTTTGCATTGGGTTAGAACATGTTCCTTTAGCTCAGAGAAATTTGTTATTACCCACCTTCTGAAGCCTGCTTCTGTCAATTCATCAAACTCACTCTCCATCTAGTTTTGTTCCCTTTGTGGTGAGGAGTTGTGATCCCTTGGAGGGCGTGAGGCCTTCTGTAATTTGATGATTTTATCCATTTTACACTGATTTCTTCCTGTCTTCCTGGATTTATCTACCTTTGATCTTTGAAGTTGGTGATTTCAGATGGGGTCTCCAAGTGGACATCCTTTCTGTAGATATTGAAGCTATTTCTTTTTGTCTTTTAGTTTTCCTTCTAACAGTCCCCTCTGTTATATGAGGTGGGTTTTTTTTTTGTTATACAGGGGTCAGGGAGCCACTTGAAGAGGCAGTTTGTCCCTTGTCTGCCTGCAGAGGTGCTGCTGTGCTACCTTGAACTCAGCCCAGCTGCTGGGTAGGCTTCCTTTGGCTTTTGTTTATGCAGGTGAGATTAGTCCTGCCTTGGAATGCACTTCCCCCCACCGAGCTCAATTGTTCTGGGTAGAGCACAAATTGATGTGCTGGCTGCAAAACTCTCAATTGAGAGGGCTTCAGTTTGCTGGTCTTTGTGGGGTAGGACCTCCCAAACCTTATTACCTATCTCCCTGCTTTCAGCTCTCCCTTTTTCTGGGAGGTGTGTAGATCCGTCCCACAAGAGCTCTCAGTGCTAGTCGAAACTTCCACCCAGTTCTGTGCTGACAACTCGTGATGCCTGGTGCCAGAGCTGTTGCTCAGATCTGCAATAGCAACTTTAGGCACTTTTCAGCCCAGAGGCATTCTTCCAGACTGTGGGTTGCAAAGGGCATGGGATATCTATACAGTCTGTCTGTCTTCCTACCTACCTACCTACTTACCTACCTTACCATCTATCCTGATGTAATAGTGGTGATATAAAATACTGAATTCTGTGATTGCTGATCATTTGGCATCAGTGACTGCCAAGTGACTTCCACTGAAATGTTCTCCAAAATGCCTACAACTTTGTATTCACACTTACCTACCTTACCATCTATCCTGATGTAATAGTGGTGATATAAAATACTGAATTCTGTGATTGCTGATCATTTGGCATCAGTGACTGCTAAGTGACTTCCACTGAAATGTTCTCCAAAATGCCTACAATTTTGCATTCACACCAGCAAAGCATGTTCCAATTATACTACATTCTCACCAGCATTTGGTATTGTCAGATTTTAATTTTTTAAGCATCATAATGGCATATAAATTTAAGTCATTGGGTCTCAATTTGTATTTCCCTAATGACTAATGATGTTGAGCACTTTTTTTGCTTGGACTAATTTGTCATGTGTACATGTTCTTTGATGAACTACCTGGTCAATCTTTTGTCTGTTTATTTCTAGTTAGCTATTAGTATAATTTAGTTTTGATCATTTTTAAGGTTTTCAATAAACACGTCTTTTATCAGATATGTGATTTGTATTTTATTCCATGCTGTGTCAGCCCTCCCTATTCTCTAAATATCTTTCAATATCTAATTTGTCATTTTTTTCTTATGAATTGTGCTTTTGGTATTTTATCAAGGTAATATTTACTTAAACTAAAGTAACAATAGTTTTTTAATATATTTTATTTTATAAATTTTATAGTTGGGGGTTTAAATTTCAGTCTATAATGAAGTTTGATTTAGTCTTTGCATCTACTATGTTGTACGGACCGAGGTTCATGCTTTTGCACATGGAAAGCCAGTTGATCCAGCAACATTTGCAGAAAAAACAAAAACAAAACAAACCTATGCTTAATGCATTGAATTGGCTTTGCACCATGGTTTGCTAACAATTAATGATGTAGATATCTATTTCAGTATTCTCTTTTTATTTCCATTGAACTATATATCTCTTCTTTTGCCTATACCATGAGTCACCAGATTTTTTTTTTTTTTTAGTAAAGGGCCAAATAGTACATATTTTAGGATTTTCAAGTCTCATATTTTTATTTTTACTTTCCCAATCTTTAAAAATATTTGTAAAAACTAGCTCACAGTTAATACAAATAGAGACTATGAGCATAACTTGACCTGGGGGACATATGTTGCATTCCCTTAGCCTATATACCACACTGTCTAGACTAGTACAGCTTTTTAGAAAATGCTGAAGTTAAATAGTGTTTTTCA
>PVKP010039071.1:0-20426 GCA_004027715.1 Plecturocebus donacophilus
AAAATTCCATCTCAAAAAAAAAAAAAATTCCTATCTTCATTAGCTCCATTTTCTCTTTCTTTTTTGTTACTGTTGACAGCCTCACTTTGTTGCCCAGGCTGGAGTGCAGTGGCGCTATCTTGGTTCACTGCAACCTCCACCTCCCAGGTTCAAGTGATTCTCCTGCCTCAGCCTCCCGAGTAGCTGGGATTAAGGCATGCACCACCACACCTGGCTAATTTTTGTATTTTTAACAGAGACAGGGTTTCACCATGTTGGCAGGCTAGTCTCGAATGCCTGACTTCAAGTGATCTCCTGCCTTGGCCTCCCAAAGTGCTAGGATTACAGGTGTGAGCCTCTGCACCCAGCCTGTTAGCTCCATCTTCAAGGTAAGGGAGCTGAGGCTCAGTAAGGTGAAAGGTCTTGGCCTGTAGGTGGCAGAACAGGATTCCTTGCCACAGCTACACAGCTGGGATTTCCTGTAGGCCTGTGCCTTCCAAATCAGTGGCCATGAGCCCCATGTGGCTGAGGAGCACGTGGGATGAGAGTAGCTGGGACTACAGGCGCACACCACCACACTCAGCTAATTTTTATATTTTTAGTAGAGACGGGGTTTCACCATGTTGGCCATGCTGGTCTTGAGCTCCTGAACTCAAGTGATCTGCCTGCCTCGGCCTCCCAAAGTGCTGGGATTACAGGCACAAGCCACCGTGCCTGGCTGAGATGTTCTTTTGAAGCAAGGTGAAGGATCGCTGCTGTCAGGCCAGTGGGGAGTGCCGCAGACTGGCCACACAATAACTGGACCAGAGTTAGCCTGCTCTGCTTAATACCTATGGCAGAGCAATGAAACTGTGGCTCAAACCTGTAATCTCAGCCCTTCGGAAGGCCAAGGCAGGTGAATCTGTTGAGCTCAGAAGTTCAAGACCAGCCTGGGAAACATGGCAAAACCCCATC
The DNA here is from genome assembly GCA_004027715.1 of Plecturocebus donacophilus. Taxonomy (NCBI): domain Eukaryota; kingdom Metazoa; phylum Chordata; class Mammalia; order Primates; family Pitheciidae; genus Plecturocebus; species Plecturocebus donacophilus. The sequence continues at coordinate 934 of PVKP010039071.1, forward strand.
TCTACAAAAAATACAAAAGTTAGCCAGGCATGGAGGTGTGTGCCTGTAGTCCCAGCTACTTGGGAAGCTGAGGTGGAAAGGTAGATTGATCCCAGGAGAAAGGTTGCGGTGAGCTGAGATTGTGCCACTGTATACCCACTGGCCTGGGTAGCAGAGCCAGTCCGTCTCAAAAAATAAACGGGGAGCTACTTGCTGTGTGACCTTGGGCAAGTCGCTTTTCCTCTCTGAGCCTTACTTTTCTCCTCATTAGATCAAAGCCATCAGAAATGCTTTTGTTTCTTGTTAACTACCTAGCTCCGCCTGTATAGAATATGATATTCACAAGGGCAGAGACTTGTGTCTCCCCTGTACACCTTCTGAGCCTAGCACATAGTCGGTGCTCAGTAAACATCTGGCGAATGAATGAATAGGAAGATTGATCCCCCCTGGAAGCCCCTACCTCACCCCAGGAGGAGCTGGGGAAGACTACTGGGAAGATGGGTAGGAGGGCAGTGAGTTGCTTAGAGGATCTCTGGCAGGGCCAGGAAAAGTGGCCTTGGAGAAGAAGCCTCTGTGGGTCACTGCCACTCTCCTCTCTTCCTTGTCATGGGTGCTGTAGGCCGGTTTGAAGCCTCAGTGATCGAGGAGCGGCGAAAGGGAGCAGAGGACCTGCTTCGCTTCACGGTGCACATACCTGCGCTCAACAACAGCCCCCAGCTCAAGGAGTTTTTCCGGGTATGTGCACCCATTCCTTCCACCTTCCCAGAACCTGGGCCGCATACCTACCGACTAGATTGCAGCCCATGACTCCCCATGGCTGGTCTTTCTGTCCTGCAGGGTGGGGAGGTGACCCGACCCTCAGAAGTGTCCAGGGACCTGCACATCCTGCCACCCCCTCTGATCCCCACCCCGCCCCCTGATGACCCCCGGCTACCCCAGCTGCTCCCTGCAGAAAGGAGGGGCTTCGAGGAATTGGAGGTGCCAGGTACATCAGGGTGGGAGGAGGGAACCAGGGCTGGAGGGTGCAGAGTGGGGAGGGAGCCCACACTCCCTCCTCAGTGATCTTAGTGAGAAATGTGTGTGTGTCCCGGGTCTGTCGCTTGCTGGCTAAGGAACTTTAGGCAGATCCTTTTCCTTCTCTGCACTACAGTTTCTTAATCTGTAAAATGGGCACAAACCCTAATAATAGGCTTGTCTATGCCCGTGGTTGCTGCAAGGGTTTAGGGACAGAGTAATTCCATTTTGAAAGCTGAGAAATAAATGCAGGTATTCATGTCCCCAATTATCTCTTCCTCAGCGGACCCCCCACCATCCAGCCCTGCCCAGGAGGCCCTGGATCTCCTCTTTAACTGTGGGAGTACCGAGGAGGCATCCGGTTCCCCTGCCCGAGGGCCCCTCACTGAGGCTGAGCTTGCGCTCTTCGACCCCTTCTCCAAGGAAGGTAATGAGCTGGGATAGCTGGGAAGGAGCCAGGGCAGGATATCCTTGGGACAGGGAGGAGGGCAGAGCCTCACTAGCCTGCTCAGTGCCTGCGCAGATCTGAGAAAGATGCCCCCTCCGCAATGCTGCCCTTCGGACCAATAGCAGCTTCATTGAGAATTAGAAGCCCAGTGCCAGGGCTCGTGTGTGGTGTGCTGGATGCCCCTGTGCAGTGAGTAGCCAGGAGGAAGGAAATGAGGCACTTCCCATGTTGGGGCCGTCTCACTGAGAAGGCTTTAGAAAGAGCCAGGTCCCACTGCCCTGGGACATTTTAGTTCCCTCCCTGAAAGCTCATGGTGGGATTTCAGGGTGTGGCTGCAAATCTTGAAGGCAAGAGGCCTGCTGGTCAATGGGGGTGAGGTCTGAGCTCAAAGAGCAGTTGAAAAGGGAAACCCCTCTGGGTGCCTGCAGCCACTGGCATTTGGGGACGCCAGAGACAGAAGGGCCCCCTGATGGAGGTCAGGGTCCTGGGCACCTTCTCGCTCTGAGATCCTGGGATTTGACAGTCCCAAGTTCTGAGACACTGGAGTTTTTCATTCTAAGATTTGCCAAGGCCTGGCACAGTGACTTACACCTGTAATCTCAACATTTTGGGAGGCTGAGGCAGGAAGATCGCTTAAGCCCAGGAATTCAAGACCAGCCTAGGCAATATAGTGAGACTCCATGTGTGTTATTCTTTTTTTTGAGACGGAATCTCACTCTGTCACCCAGTCTGGAGCTCAGTGATGCAATCTCTGCTCACTGCAACCTCTCAGGTTCAAGCCATTCTTCTCCCTCGGCCTCCCGAGTAGCTGGGACTACCAGTGCATGCCACAGTGCCTGACTAATTTTTGTATTTTTAGTAGAGAAGAGGTTTCACCATGTTGGCGAGGCTGGTCTTGAACTCCTGACCTCAAGTGATCTGCCCGTCTCAGCCTCCTAAAGTGCTGGAATTATGGGTGTGAGCCACAGCACCTGGCCTGTTACTCTTAGAATTAAAAACTTATATAAGGCCAGGCATGGTGGCTCACACTTGTAACTCCAGCACTTTGGGAAGCCAAGGCAGGTGGATCACGAGGTCAAGAGATTGAGACCATCCTGGCCAACATGGTGAAACCTGTCTCTACTAAAAATACAAAAATTACCTGGACGTGATGGCATATGCCTGTAGTCCCAGCTACTTGGGAGGCTGAGGCAGCAGAATCGCTTGAACCTGGGAGGTGGAGATTGCAGTGAGCCAGGATTGCGCCACTGCACTCCAGCCTGGTGACAGAGCAAGACTCTGTCTCAGAAAGATAAATAAATACAAAAATTTAAATTAAAAACTTACATAAGGCCAGGCATGGTGGCGCGGGCTGTAGTCCAGCTACTCGGGAGGCTGAGACAGGAGAATCGCTTGAACCCGGGAGATGAGGCTGTTGCAGTGAGCCGAGATCATGCCACTGCACTCCAGCCTGGGCAGCAGAGCAAGACTCCCATCTCAAAAAGAAACCAACAAAGCAAAACCTATTTTAAAAATATAAGGAAAAGAAAAAATTTGCTAAGTTTGTCACTGCTGGCATGGTGTGGAGTGGCTGATCTCACTCCGGGATAATCATGGGAGAGTTTCCATTTTGATTCCCGAGCGGTTTTAAGGCTGTTTTGTTGGTGTCCCTTCTTCACCCTTTGGTGACCTCCTGGGCAGACAGACCCGTGGCTTTCTGGTCAGTTTAAGGCATGTGAGCTCTCTCCCTCAGGCAAGAAAAAGTCTAGTCCTGGCCGGGCACAGTGGCTCATGCCTGTAATCCCAGCCCTTAAGGAGTTCCAGTCGGGTGGATCACGAGGTCAAGAGTGAAACCCCATCACTACTAAAAATACGAAAAATTAGTCAGATGTGATGGCGCATGCCTGTAGTCGCAGCTACTTGGGAGGCTGAGGCAGGAGAATCACTGGAACCCAGGAGGCAGAGGTTGCAGTGAGCCAAGATCGCACCACAGCACTCCAAACTGGGCAACAGAGTGAGACTCCATCTCAGAAAAAAAAAAAAAAAGTCTACTCTTGTCTGAATTAGGACCACCGTCTCCCGGTGTCAGCCTCCCCACTCTACCTGGCTCAAGCCTGACCAGTGACCTGCAGGTGTGAGGAATCTCCTTTCACTTTTTTTTTTTTTGAGACAGAGTTTTGTTCTTGTTGCCCAGGCTGGCATGCAATGGCACGATGACTTACAGCAACCTCTGCTTCCTGGATTCAAGCGATTCTTCTGCCTCAGCCTCCTAAGTAGCTGGGATTACAGGGATGCGCCACCACGCCCAGCTAATTTTGTAGTTTTAGTAGAGACGAGGTTTCTCCATGTTGGTCAGGCTGGTCTCCAACTCCCAACCTCAGGTGATCCGCCTGCCTCAGCCTCCCAGAGTGTTGGGATTACAGGCGTTAGCCACTGCGCCTAGCCTTTTTTTTTTTTTTTTTTGAGATCAAATCTTGCTCTGGATTGCCCAGGCTGGAGTGCAGTCGCACTGTCACCTCACTCCAACCTCCGCCTGCTGGATTCAAACGATTCTCCTGCCTCAGCCTCCTGAGTAGCTGGAACTATAGATGTGTGCCATCTGGCTAATTTTTGTATTTTTAGTAGAGACAGGGTCTTGCCATGTTGGTCAGGCTGGTCTCGAACTCCTGACCTCAAGTTATCCCCCCGCCTCAGCCTCCCAGAGTGCTGAGATTACAGGCGTGAGCCATGGTGCCTGGCCTCTTTACTTTTCCTGTTCTGCTTCCTCTCTTCCCTGCTCCTGCCTCTCCAGGGTTGGGGAGTGGGACAAAGGAATGGGAAGGAAAGGCAATGTTGGTGTCCTGGGGCTGTTGTGCCTAGCCTCTGGGTGGCAGGCATCCAAGTGCTCTGCCCTTCTGCCAGCTGAGGCCCTGCTGGGCAGGAGCTTTACTATTTTCTCTTTTTTTTCTGAGACAGGGTCTTGCTCTGTCACCAGGCTAGAGAGCAGTAGTGCGATCACAGGTCATTGCAGCCTCTACCTCCTAGGCTTAAGTGATCCTCCCACCTCAGCCTCCTGAATAGCTGGGACAGAACCACGGGCATTCACCATCATGCCCAGCTAAGTTTTTTAATTTTTGTAGAGACGAGAGCTCACTGTGTTGCCCAGGCTGATCTCAAACTCCTGGGTTTGAGTAGTCCTCCCACCTCAATCTCCCAAAGTGCTGGATTATAGGCATGAGCCACTGTGTCCAGCCAGGATCTTTTCAAGACCCTTCACAGACAGCTCATGTAAGACATTCACTCAGCATATGGGAGGTTTCAGTGAGCCGAGATCAAGCCATTGCACTCCAGCCTGGGCAACAAGAATGCAGCTCTGCCTCAAAAAAAAAAAAAAAAAAAAAAAAAAGGAAGCTAAGGCTGTTTTTACAAAAGCACATGAACCCTATCGATCAAATAGATCATGGCTAGTTTTTGATCCACAGGCAACTTCTGGATTGCTGTGGCATTGGTCCCCTCCACTGGGGACAAGCTGATACCCTGATGGACAAGAGAGGTCTGGGCGTTGGGCAGAGGGCCTTGGGAAAGGAAGGGCTCGTCTGGTCTGAGTCCTCTCTGATTGCAGAAGGTGCAACCCCCAGCCCCACCCATGTGGCTGAGCTGGCAACGATGGAGGTGGAGTCAGGAAGGCTGGACCAGGAACCCTGGGAACCAGGAGGGCAGGAGGAGGAAGAGGACGGGGAAGGAGGGCCCACCCCTGCCTATCTAAGCAAGGCCACAGAGCTCATCACCCAGGCCCTGCGTGATGAGAAGGCAGGCGCCTACGCTGCCGCGCTGCAGGGCTACCGAGACGGAGTGCACGTCTTACTCCAGGGAGTGCCCAGTGAGTAGGGACTGAGGGTGGAGGGTCAGGCCTGGGCCTCAGGTGGGGCAGTGAAGAAGGGAGCAAAAAACAAGCACTTCAAGGATCAGGAGCTCTTGCTCCTCACTGACCAGCTGTGTAACCTTGGGCAGATTTTTGTTTCTGTTTCTTTTTTTAACCTCTTGTACCCTCGGGTTTCTTAATTGTGGAATGGGGAGAATGGACGCTGGGCCCCCAGGAGGAGGGAAAAGCACATGGTGATGCTCTGTGAATTGTAAAGGACCAGACTAGGGGTTCTGACTAGACCGTGGTGCCCAGGTGCCTCAGCTTAGCAGTCTCTCCACAGGTGACCCATCGCCTGCCCGCCAGGAAGGTGTGAAGAGGAAGGCAGGCGAGTATCTAAAGCGGGCAGAGGAGATTCTGCACCTGCACCTGTCCCAGCTCCCGCCCTGATCCCGGGAGTGAGTCCTTCCCTGGGACTCTCGCTCCAGCACTGCCAGCCCCTTGTCCCCTCCCCAGGGCCTGGCCCTACCTCCTGGTCTTACAACCCCAGGGGCCATTTCTGAAGGTAACTGGACCAAGAATGAGAAAAATAATGAATCTCAGCTCCCTAACTACACCTGCCACCTTGGAATCAAGGACTCACACTTCTGACCCTTTTTTTTTTTTTTTTTTTTGAGGTGGAGCCTCACTCTGTCGCCCAGGCTGGAGTGCGGTGATGTGATCACAGCTTACTGCAACCTTTGCCTCCCAGGTTCAAGCGATTCTCCTGTCTCAGCCTCCCTAGTAGCTGGGATTGTAGGCACTCGCCACCACCACGCCCAGCTAGTATTTTGTATTTTTAGTAGAGATGGGGTTTCACCATGTTGGCCAGGCTGCTCTGGAACTCCTGACCTCAAATGATCCGCCCGCCTCGGCCTCCCAAAGTGCTAAGGTTCCAGGCGTGAGTCACCATGCCTGGCCCCCACCTGTCTGTCTGGATGTGTGAGCAGCAGCTACGGTCATTAAACCATTAGCTTACCCCTCTAGAACGGGTCTGCAAACTCCCACCTGCAGACAGATCCAGCCCACCTCCTTTTTAATGTAAGGCCTGTGAGCTACAGTGGTTTTTACATTTTTAAAAATTAAATCCAATACTCTGTGACAGGTGAAAATTATATGAAATTTAAGAGTCTATAAATAAAACTTGTTGGAACACAAACAGGCTGATTCATTTAGTATTGTGATGGCTGTGTTCGCACTACACTGGCAATTGAACAGTTGCAGAGTTGGGTCTTTGCCGCCTGCAAATCCCAAAACATGGCCCTTTGCAGAAAGCATTTGCTGATCCCTGAGCTAGAAAATAGGGAGCATGGTCTCCAGGGAAACAGACAATGACAAGCCAATGGAGCCGTTTTATTGGGTGGAAGGGACGAAGGAGAGGAACCCAAAGCGGGGGTACTTGTCTCGGAGGCCCCAAAGCCAAATACGGATTGCTCAGCCGGCTGGAGCCCGGCAGGACTGGGGGGCGCGGCCTCAATCCCGCCCCACCCCCGCCCCGCCTCGCCTCGCCTCTCCACAAAGCGATTGGCTGCGGCAGGGACTACACCGGTGTATCATGGGAGCGCCCGGACTACGCTCTAGAAAAACCGAGGGGCGCGCGCAAAGCTGAACTTGGCGCTTGATGGGGACTTTTTGCCGCGCCGGAACCGCAGGGGCGTTGCAGGACTACAACGAAGTGCCTCTGGGGAGGGCGATTCGATGGGACCGGGTGAGAGGACAGAGGTGGGCAGGGGCGGGCGGCGGTGGACCGACGGGAGACCAGGAGGCCGGAGATCATGGCGGGTAGGCGGGTCCAGCCAGGTTCAGCCCCGCCCCGGTGCCCCCCATAGCCAGCCGGCCTCGCGTACCCTTCCGCGGCACCGCCGTCCCCGGGATGATGAGCCCCCACCGTCTCCTCACAGCCCCCTCATGCCCGGCTGCGAGCTACCCGTGGGCACCTGTCCGGACATGTGCCCGGCCGCCGAGCGCGCTCAGCGCGAAAGGGAGCGCCGCCTGCACCGCTTGGAGGTGGCGCCGGGGTGTCGCCAAGACCCGCCGCGCGCCGATCCGCAGCGCGCGGTGAAGGAGTACAGCCGACCAGCCGCCGGCAAGCCCCGGCCCCCGCCCAGCCAGCTGCGTCCGCCTTCTGTGCTGCTGGCCACCGTGCGCTACCTGGCCGGTGAGGTGGCGGAGAGCGCAGACGCCGCCCGCGCAGAGGTGGCCAGCTTCGTGGCGGACCGCTTGCGAGCCGTGCGCCTGGACCTGGCCCTGCAGGGCGCGGGCGACGCCGAGGCAGCAGTGGTGCTCGAGGCAGCGCTGGCCACACTGCTGGCCGTGGTGGCGCGGCTCGGGCCCGACGCGGCGCGGGGACCTGCAGACCCGGTGCTGCTGCAGGCCCAGGTGCAGGAGGGCTTCGGCTCGCTGCGGCGCTGCTACGCTCGGGGCGCCGGACCGCACCCCCGACAGCCCGCCTTCCAGGGCCTCTTTCTGCTCTATAACCTGGGTGAGTTGGGGTCCCGGCAGCTGGGCAGAGTGTGGGGACAGGAGCCCTCCATGACAGTGGAGGTAGGGAAAGGAAGGATTAGCTTAACATTCTCACCATTAGCTCCCTCCCAGGACAGCACAAGATCCACCGAGCCCCGACATGGGACCTCGGGCCCTTCTCTGAGTCTTAGTTACCTCAGGAATTAAAGTGGAGGGGGCGAGGATGGAATGGAAGAGTTGGCCTAAATCGTGATCGTGATTTTTAACCTTTTTTTTTTTTTTTGAGACGGATTCTCTCTCTGTCATCCAGGCTGGAGTGCAGTGGCATGATCTTGGCTCACTGCAGCCTCCGCCTCCTGGGTTCAGGCGACTCTCCTGCCTCAGTCTCCCGAGGAGCTGGGACTACAGGTGCGCGCCACCGCGCCTGGCTAATTTTTGTATTTTTAGCAGAGATAGGGTTTCACCCTGTTGGCCAGGCTGGTCTCAAACTCCTGACCTCAAATGATCCACTCACCTCTGCCTCCCAAAATGCTGGGATTACAAGCATGAGCCACCGCACCCAGCCTGTTGGTGTTTTTTGAGACAGGGTCTCACTTCGTTGCCCAGGCTGGCTTGATCATGGTTTATTGCAGCCTCAACCTCCAGGGCTCAAGAGATCCTCCTCCCTCATCACCTTCGGAGCAGCTGACACCACAGATGTGCACAACCTGGCTAACTTAAAAAGTTTTGGGGGGACCGGGCGCGGTGGCTCACGCCTGTAATCCCAGCACTTTGAGAGGCCGAGGCGGGTGGATCACGAGGTCAAGAGATCAAGACCATCCTGGCCAACATGGTGAAACCCCGTCTCTACTAAAAATACAAAAATTAGCTGGGCGTGGTATCGGATGCCTGTAATCCCCGCTACTCGAGAGGCTGAGGCAGGAGAATTGCCTGAACCTGGGAGGGGGAGGTTGCAGTGAGCTGAGATCCCGCCACTGCACTCCAGCCTGGCACCTGGAGACAGAATGAGACTCTGTCTCAAAAAAAAAAAAATGTATAGAGATGGGGTCTCACTTGTTGCCACTCGAGTTCCTGGGCTCAAGTGATCCTCCTGCCCCACCTTCCCAAGTATCTGGGTGCCTGCCATCATGCCCAGTTAATGGTTTATCTTTCTTCACACTGCTTCTGTGAAGAAGACAAGTAATTATCCCTGGTCTAGTAGGGGAAGAAACCGAAGCCCAGGGTCGTGAGGTGACTTGCCTCTTTGACACAGTACTGGTTAACAGTAGCAGAGGTAGGACCATGATTTTCTTTTAATTTTTTAAAATTTATTTTTATACAGAGATTGGGGTCTTGCCATGTTGACCAGGATGATCTCAAACTATTGGGCTAAACTGATCCTACCACCTTGGTCCCCCAGAGTGCTGGGATTACAGGCATGAGCCACTGTGCCCAGCTCTCTAATAAGCTCTGTTCTGGCCGGGCCCTCTCTACTAAAAATGCAGAAGTTATCTGGGCATGTGGCACATGCCTGTAATCTCAGCTACTCGGGAGGCTGATGCAGGAGAATCACTTGAACCTGGGAGGTGGTGGAGGTTGCAGTGACCCACTGTACTTCAGCCCAGGTGACAGAGCAAGTGGTCTCAAAAAAAAAAAGGGGGGGGCTCTGTTCTCTACAGTTGTAACAAAATGCTGTTGACTTCACAACCTATTAATTGTTCAGAAGCCCCAGTTTACAAAAGAGGCCCAAGTTTCCAGTGCCTGAGACTCTTCTGGAAGGGAAGTAGGAGCATAGTCTCCTGAAGGAAGTGGCCTTCCCAGGTGGTCAGGGGAAGGTGAGGCAGAATTGCCTTCCAAAACTGTGGGTGCAGGGAACCCAGGGTAGTGGGAAATCCAAGTCAGAAAACTTGGATTGGGGTCACCACTCTCAGACGAGTCATTAAGTTATCTGGGCCAGCTTCCCAAAGCCGTAAACCCTGCCTACTTCAGGGTTGTAAGTAAGGATCCTGACTGCAAGAGGTTGAGAGCCTGAGGCAACTCATTCAAATATGAGTCAGGGAAGGAGCCAATGGCTGGACCTTAGAGGGAAGAGGGCAGGTGGGCTGGGCCTGGAGAAGGGGCGTGGTTAGGAGGTAGGTGGGAGGGAGGTCCGGAGCTGAGCTTGGGCCAGAGGAGGTGGGGGTGGCAAGGAAGAATGAGGAGTTGGGAGGGGAGATGGTCCTGATCCTGTAGGGACCTGGAATCCTCATTCTGGCTTCCCGCCCTCACAGGCTCCGTGGAGGCCCTGCACGAGATTCTACAGCTACCTGCTGCCCTTCGTACCTGCCCGCCCCTGCGCAAGGCCTTGGCTGTAGATGCTGCCTTCCGAGAGGGCAATGCTGCCCGCCTGTTCCGCCTACTCCAGACCCTGCCCTACCTGCCAAGTTGTGCTGTGCAGTGCCATGTGGGCCATGCACGCCGGGAAGCCCTGGCCCGCCTCACTCGTGCCTTTAGCACCCCCAAGGGCCAGACCTTGCCTCTGGGCTTTATGGTCAACCTGCTGGCCCTGGATGGACTCAAGGAAGCACAGGACCTGTGCCAGGCCCACGGGCTGCCCTTGGACGGAGAGGAGAGAGTTGTGTTCCTGAGGGGCCGCTACCTGGAGGAAGGGCTGCCACCTGCCAGTACATGCAAAGTGTTAGTGGATAGCAAACTTCGAGGACGCACCCTGGAGGAGGTGGTCATGGCAGAAGAGGAAGATGAGGGCATGGACAGACCTGGATCCCTAGCCTGAGGAGGGAACGTGAGCCTCCCAGAGCCCCGGACTGGGCCAGAGCACTTAGGTTTCTTTTTCCATGGTTCCTGGATAATAAAAGGTACTTGTTTTGTTGGTACCAGTCACTAGACTTGATTTATTTGGGCAACTGTTGTAGGGAGTTAGGACACAGCACACAGGGAGAGGAACGCAGACCAGGCAAGGCCAAGGCACCCTGTGCCTCAGTTTCTCCACTGGTCCTTGGCCTTGGTGATCTGAGTTGGCATGCATCCCGTCTTCACCCACCCACCAGCAAGAGCACTTGGTGGTTTTGCCATTCCCACCATCCCCGTCCCCTGTTGCCCACCCTCTGCCACCTGCACCAGGGTGAGGGTGAGTTGCGTCAGGGCTTAACATTCTCCTCAGGGACCCCAAGCTGTTGCCTGAGAAGCTTGAGAGGGTCCTGTGGTTGTGCCCTCTCCTGGCACCAAGGAAGACAAAGACATCCCAGGAAAGCAGGAGGGAGAGGGTGGGGGTAAAGGGAGGGCTGAAGAAAGAGGGCTGGGGTCAGAGGTCAGCCACAGGCCTCAGGGTGGCTGCTGCACCCTCCAGGGCCATCACCACAATGCTGATCTGTCTCTGCACCTCAGCCCAAGCTTCAGATCCAGGGGCTGTGTCCCTGGCCCTGGAGCAGGCATTGGATAGGCCCGGGAATGTGGCTACGGAGCCTGTGCGAGGCGCCCAGAGCACATGGCTGATAGGAGAAATGGGACAGGATCAGGGTCAGGAAAGAGCAGCCTCGGTCTGGAACTGGCTCAGCTCCTGTACACTGCTAGGCAGAAAAGCACCTCCCTCTATTTGTCTCTGAAAGCCGGGGGGCTCTTACAGCAGTGGCAATAGAGAAGGAAATGTAGGTTCTAGTCCCAGCTCCCAGAGGGACCCTCAACCTCCCCTCCCTGAGCCTCACATTCCCAACTTCTTCAGGGGCTGGGTTGTGCTGTAAAGGGCAGAGAAGCTGCCCACCTCCTCTCTCAGGTCGGGGGCCTTGCCTGGCCCCACCTGGAGGTACCTGCCAGGACTTGGGAACAGACTCACCTGTAGTAGCGTTCCTCTGGGAAGGCTCGAGGATTCAGGAAGGTCCGTTCCAAGAGCATCAGCTGGTCATTGAGCATCCGGACCTGCAGGGGGCTGGTGGAGGCAGGACCTGCTGGTCACCCTGGAGCCAGCAGCCCAGCTACCAGCCTGGTATCCTTCCCTGGATGCTGCCCTCCCAGACCCTGCCTGCTGCCCTTGCTCACTCAGGGCTGCCCTTCTGCAGTGTTGATATGCGTTTGACCAAGGCTGCAGCTTCTGCATCAAACTTCTCCACTGCAGTCACCAGAGGCCCTGTGAGGAACAAGCAGTGGCTTAGTCCTAGGGGTGCAGGGCTCCCCATGCCTCAGCGTCAGGAGCTGTGCATACCCAGGGTGATGCCGTGCTGCTCCAGCAGGGCCCCGAGATCTTGCTGGGCTGCCTGCAGGAAGTTGTGGAGTGTCTCACTGTAGTCACTGACGTTGAGGGGCAGGAAGAAGCTGTCACTGAGCCGGAGAATCACACTCCCTGCTGTCTGGGCTACAGCCTGATGGCTGCTGAAGCCTGTACAAGGGTCACAAGGCCAGGGCTCGGTCTTCAGCCTCTCTTGTCCTGGTCTCAGGATGCCCCTTGACCCCTCCTCACCTGGATCCAAAAACTTGTCCACATAGTCAAAGGTGTCAAAGGCTGTGTGATAGGTGGGGTAGATCCTGGCTGAAGTCTTGCTCTGGGGGAACAAGGCCCAGAGGTGCGAGGTTTGGGATGGGAAGTGGGAGAAGTTAAATCTCCAGGGAGCTACAAAATGTGGGCATTATCTCCATTGGATCCTGGCCATGTATGTGAGGTGGGTTCTAGAATTTCCACAGAAAAGGAAACTGAAGCTCAGAGAGGTTAACCTGCCTGACATCACACAGCTAATCAGTGGCAGAGCTGGGTCTGGTGCCAGTTTCCAGTTTCACAGGAAGGAGAAGAAGCTGGGGCTTTGGAGTCAGATAAAGAGATTGAAATCCCATCTCTACTACTGAGAATCACTGTGGCTGTGAAGTGGAGAATGCACTTTTTGGAGCATGAAATGGAGATTCCAGCTGGTCACTCTGCACCCTTTGTCTTGTTTTACCTTTACCCCAACGCTCACACCAATGGTATGGGTCATCCCTGCTTCATACTCTGAGTTAATAAATGCTGAGATTAACTTTTTCCCCTTACATTTTAAGATCTCTTAAAACAGGATACTTCTTACAGGCAATGCCATCCTACAACTGGTTGGAAGTGGTGGTTTTTCTTCCCTGAATATTGCATATGAATATAGCATAATGGCGCATCTTATAATCAGTAGTTTCTTACACTTGATAACATAGATAAGCATAAAGAGATGCTTGAAAAGGTTACGAAACTTGGCAGAGGCCGGGTGGTGAGTCTCATGCCTGTAATCCTAGCACTTCGGGAGGCTGAGGTGGGAGGATGGCTTGAGCCTAGGAGTTCAAAACCAGCCTGGCAACAAAGCAAGACTCCATCTATATATAATGTGTGCATGTGTGTGTGTGTGCGTTTAAGAAACTTGACAGAAGTAGCAATGAGTAAAGGAGAAGGATTCAGTCTATACCAGAACAGCCCCAGGAAGAGGAGGTGGTGCGTGCAGCAAGGTACCAGGGCAGGGGTAGAGGGGTTCCTGCTCACCCGGTCATAGGTGTAGGCGAGGTCCATGGAGGAGATGCCCAGGAAGTGAATGAAAGGTGCATAGTCGCTGCCAGCACCCAGAGAACCCAGGCTGCGGGAAGGAAGGGGGCCGGGATAAAGAGAGCTGGGCCGGACCACCGAGCCCCGGACCCTCTTCCAAACCTAGGCTTACTTGGGGACTAGGCCGTACACCGGACTGCTGCGGTTGAAGTACCGGATCCAGTTGTCATAGATGCTCAGGTCACCAGGGCCTGGTGAGCGGATCTGGCAGGAGGGAGAATTTAGCCACGGTGCAGGGCCCTCCCTAGCCCCAACAACAAGGGGGGTCCTCCACCGGTCTCCCGCCCACCCACGGTCCAGTCCTTAAGAGGCTCGCCCCAGCCTCAGTCCAGCCCCAGCAGATCTAGAGAGTACCACTCCCAGCCCCGCCCACCCGCGCGGCCCCGCCCACCGCACTGCCCCAGCCTCAGTCCAGCCCCAGCAGATCTAGAGAGTACCACTCTCAGCCCCGCCCACCCGCGCGGCCCCGCCCACCGCACTGCCCCGCCCCCGCTAGTTCAGCCCCGCTGGGCCCGCCCCCTTCCACCTCTTTCGTTGCCGAGAAGACGACACTCTGAACTGGGGGTGTCCCCTGCACCCTGAGGGTAGCGTTGGCTGTAGGAGGAGGGGAGAAAGACTGTTTGGGCCCCAGCCCCTTCTTTTACCCACCCCGTCGTCAGGCCGTCCCCTCCCCTTTCCCACCCCGCCACCCCCATACCAAACACCGAGATGTCCACATTGATGTAGGCCACCGTGCGCTCCTGCAGCTTGTTGAAGAACTCCTGCGGGTGCGAGGGGCGACGTCAGCCCCGCGCCGTGCTGCCCTGGGAACCCCTTTCAATCCCCTACAGGGTAGGGCCACTCACTTCTGTGAACTCCGTGGAGCCAATGAGCCCAAACTCCTCAGCCCCCCAGCTCGCAAACACGATTGATCTGCGGGGACGCCAGGTGCCTGGGAAGAGGGGATAGAGGGTTGGAAAGCGGAGTCCTCCTGATCCTGGGGTGCCTTAAGAGAAAGGCTGCGGACATGGGAAGGAGGGGCGAGCTGGAAAAGGCGGGGCAGTTAGTGACAGGAGGTCGTGGCACCCTGCAGCCAGGCCCTCTAGGAGGCTCCCGCGCCAAACACTGACCCCAACTCCAAGCTTCCCAAAGGGTCAGGTAGTCCCTTAGCCAGAATGTCCGCCGCCCCTCTCTCTGTGGGCATGCTCTGGAAAGACTTCCGACCCTCCACCCTCAACCCCCGCCTCCAGGCCAAACTCCACAGCCTCCTTCACTTGGTGATAACACATGAACGTTTCCTCGTAGGGCCTTATCCACGTTGAACCAACCCTTACAACAATGCCTTGAGGGAGAAAATATTATTATTTCCATTTCACAGTTGAAGAAACTGAGACAGAGAAGCTAAATGACTTTCCCAGGGTCACACAGCTGGTAGGCAGCAGAGCCAGTTTCAAATCCAGATATTTGGCTCCACACTGCTACAGCGGGCATAGGGACTAGAGGTGAAAGCCAGGCTGCAGGGTGCTCCGCTCCCGGGTTCAGGCAGCAGAATCGCTTGAGCCTGGGAGGCAAAGGTTGCAGGGAGTCGAGATCTCACCACCGCATCCAGCCTGGATGAAAGAGTCTCACTCTGTGGCCCAGGCTGGAGTACAGTGGTGTGATCTCGGCTCACTGCAACCTCAACTTCCTGGGGTCCAGTGATCCTCTCACCTCAACCTAGCTGGGACCACAGGCACACACCACTATGCCTGGCTTATTACGTATTTTTGGTAGAGATGGGGTTTCTCCATGTTGCCCAGGCAGTCCTGAACTCCTGAGCTAAAGCGATACACCCACCTCAGCCTCCCAAAGTGCTGGGATTATAGGCATGAGCCACTGCAACCAGCAAATGAAGAATTTTTCAGTGTGATGTGATTACATGCTTCCAATAACAAATTTTTACACTTTTTTCTGCCAAAAATACATAATCTAAGTCAAATGAGACAAACCCAAATTGAGGGGTATTTGACATAATAATAGCAGGACAATAATAAAAGGATCATGAAAGAGTAATGAACAGCTAAACAATTATTATGGATTAAAGGAAACTAGTGACCAGATCACTAGTGTGGTCCTGGATTGGAGCGTGATCATGGCTCACTGCAGCCTCAACCTCCCAGGCTCAAGCGTTCCTCCTACACAGCCTCTGAAGTAGCTGGGACCACAGGCATACGCCACCGTGCCCAGTTATTTTTTTATGTTTATTTTTTGTAGAGACAAGGTCTCACTATGTTGCCCAGGTTCGTCTTGAACTCCTGGGCTCAAGCAGTCTGCCCACCTCAGCCTCCCAAAGTGCTGGAATAACAGGCATGAACCACCGTGGCCAGGCTTCAAGTCTCTTTTCTGAACTGTGACTTCAGTATCATACAAGGAGGGGGATGGAGCTTGACAGGAGTGGAGTGTTCCTGTGCAATTACAGTTGAGTGGGGACCGGTTCAGATGCCAAGCTTAGAACTCTGGGATGTTATATGTAAGGGAAGATGAAGAAGTTCTGGAGCTGATGGCAGAGATGGCTGCACAACTTCAGAAATGTACTTAATGCCACTGAGTCAAATACTTACAAATGTAAAACTGCTGAATTGTGTTACGTATATTTTACCACAAATTTATGAAACTAAAGAAAGAGGGCCTGGCATAGGAACTCACGCCTGTGGATCATTGAGTCCTGGAGTTCAAGACCAGCCTAGGCAACATAGTGAGACCCCTATCTCTATAAAAATAAATAACTAAAACAGAAACCAGAAATCAACATGGGAAGACCTGAATTCCCATCTTCCTTAAGGCTGGTGTCATGCATTTCTGCCCCCAGGGCCCTCAGGCGTGGCAGAGAGAACACTGCAGGGTGAGGGAGAGGAGGTGGAACGGGAAGGTGACCTCTAGGGGCAAGAGTCCCTGGGCCAGGAGAGGGGGCCACCTCACCCTTCTTCAGCAGGGTCCCCAGGACTCGGGAGAGCTCCAGGAGGACGGCGGTGCCGCTGCTGGGGTCCACGGCCCCGTGCACCCAGCTGTCTCGGTGGTTCCCATACAGCACGTATCGATCTGGCCAGAGAACCAGGGAAGAGGGAGAGGTGGGCAGGGCGGCTGGGGGGGGTGGTGAGGGCAGGGCTGGGTGAGGATGCAGTGTCAGCGGCACCCAGAGCAGAGCAGGGGCCTGGGCGCGGTGAGCAGCAGGAGGGCTCACCAGGCTCCACAGCCCCGCGGATGACACCCAGGACGTTGGAGGAGTTCCGCAGCTCCAGGCGGTTGTGGACGCTCACATTCACCTGACTGGGGAGGGTGAAGGGTGTGAGAAAACTCCTGGCCTTGCCCGCTGCCCCCGCCCAGTGCAGGAGACACCGCGGCCCAGAGCTGGAAGGCAACTTCAAGGTCATCGGGCCAGAGGTGCCAAGAGAGGCAGCAGGGCTGGAGCCGCGCTCCTGCCCACTCACTGGATAGGTGCTTACTGGGTACTTAGCCCCTGACTAAGCTCCGGGCAACGACTGCCACAGATGTGTACCTGGTGCTTGTGGGGCCTCCCTCTCCCAGGCGACACACACCGCAAGGACAGGAAGAGCTGAGTGAAGGGGCCTGGGAGGAGAGGGCACCTGGAGGCCGGGGGTGCTGCAGGGAGGGAGGGTGGTACAGGTCGGGAGTGGCAGAGGCCCTGATTTGGGAAGGAGCTTGGCATCTTCAAGAGAGGGAGTCGTGGGGTGCAGATGTGGAGAGGAGGTGGGAGGGGCAGGAGAATCCCCGCAGGACACAGCTGCCGCTGTTCCACAAACTCCCCCAGAGACAAGACAGGTATTCTGGGGTCATGAGAGGGTCTGGGAGAGAGAAGAAAGGGGAAGATCCGGCTTTGAAGTGGAAAGAGGGAATGCAATCACAAGGGAAAGGGAGAGGTGAGTTGGGGGAGAGGGCGGCTGAGGGAGAAGGGGTCTGCGCCTCACCTGTCTGCTGAGAAGTTTCCATCAGGCCGGAAGCCAGGACCCAACCTGTAGCTGCAGCCCAGTGCTCCCTGCCAGGTGGTTGGAGCCAAAGCTCCATTGAGGTTGCTGGGAAGGAGGAAGAGGCCCTTCAGGGTAAATGTGGGTGTGGGGCTTGAAGTTTGGAGGCCACTGGGTGCTGGGCAGGACACCCCAGGGCACAGACTCACCAGAGCAGGTCTCTTGCATCCTGGAAGCCAATGGGCTGTGTAGGAATTGGGGGAAATCCGGAGACATTGGCAAGGTCCAGGCGGAAGGAAGAGGGAATGGCTGGAAAGTAGGGAGTCAGAGGGTCCCCAAAATACTCGTAGTAGGAGCCTCGCTCGACTCCTGAGGGAGGCAGGTACCAGGAGTTGGGAAAGGTTTCGCTGGGTGAGCTCAGCCCGTCGTTGATGTCGGCGGGGTCTGTGTACACCAGCACCCCGGCCACCCCGTGCTTGGCAGCGTTCACAGCCTGCAGCGGGCAGAGGAGGTTGTGTGTAAGGGAGGGACAGGGACCGGTGTCCTGTTCCTCTCCCTCCCTCCTCCACTGTGGAAGCCAGGATAGACCAATCTTCCCACCCTCAATATGATGTTTGCACAAGTCATTCATGGCAGTGCTGCTCGCAACAGCAAAGGCTGGTTCGGCACAGCCAAGCCGGTGCCTATCAGTGGAGTCTGGTTGAATATCAGGGACATCCTACAGTGGAATATCATGAAGTTGTGTAAAATAACACAGTTGTGGGCTGGGTGCGGTGGCTCACACCTGTAATCCCAGCACTTTGGGAGGCCGGGGCGGGTGGATAGGTCAGAAGTTTGAGACCAGCCTGGGCAACATGGTGAAATCCCATCTCTACTAAAATTACAAAAATTAGCTGGGTGTTGGGGCAGGTGCCTGTAAGCCCAGCTACTCAGGAGGCTGAGGCAGGAGAATCGCTTGAGCTGGGGTAGCAGAGGTTGCAGTGAGCCGAGATCGGGCCACTGCACTCCAGCCTGGGCAACAGAGCCAGACTCTGTCCCAAAAAAAGTAAAAGAACACGGTTGTGTACTCGTGTCCACAACAGCGCTATTCTCAATGGCCAGAAGGAGGAAACAGCCCAAGTGTCCATCAGCAGATGACTGGCTAAACCAAATGTGGGCTGTAACATACATTAGAGGCGGAGCACGGTGGCTCACGCCTGTAATCCCAGCACTTTGGGAGGCCAAGGCAGGCAGATCACCTGAGGTCAAGACTAGCCTGGCCAACATGGTGAAACCTTGTCTCTACTAAAAATACAAAAATTAGCCAGGTGTGGTGGCACACACCTGTAGTCCCAGCTACTTGGGGGGCTGAGGCATGAGAGTCGCCTGAACCCAGGAAGTGGAGGTTGCAGTGAGCCGAGATCGTGCCATTACACTCCAGCCTGGACAACAGAGTAAGACTCTGTCGCAAAAAAAAAAAAAAAAAAGGAATATTATTCAGTCTAGAAAGAAACAAAGTTCTGATACATCAATGAGCCTTGAAGATGTTATATTAAGTAAGATAAGCCAGACACAAAAAGACAAATATCTTACACTTTCACTTATGCGAGGTACCTAGAATAGGCAAATTCAGAGAGACAGAAAGTAGAATCGAGGTCAAAGGAAGCAGAGTGGGGCTGGGGAGTTATTGTTAAATCAAGTTTCTGCTTGAAATGATGAAAAAGTTCTGGAAATGGATAGTGGAGATGGTTAATTGATACTCTGTGTATTTCGACACTGCTTGTTCCCCTTTTTTTTCTTTTCCTTTTTTCCCTTTCTTTTCTTCCTTTCTTTCTCCCTGCCTCCCTTCTTTCTTTCTCTTTTCCCAGCTCTTCTGATGGACACTTTGTTTAAATTGTGGTAAAGTATACATAACATGAACTTAGCACGTGGAGTGTGCAGGTCAGTAGCACTGAGTACATTCATTTTTTTTTCCAAGACGGGGGTTTCACCATGTTGGCCAGGCTGGTCTTGAACTCCCGACCTCAGGTGATCCACCCGCCTTGGCCTCCAAAGTGCTTGGATTACAGGCGTGAGCCACCATGCCCAGCCCGAGTACATTCATATTGCGCAGCCATCACCACCACTCACCGCTAGAATGCCATCGATAAATCTGAAACTCGGTCCCCATTAAATATTAACTTTCCCTTCCCCTCTCTCATTCTACACTTTTTATATTAAAAATTTTTTTAAGTTTTTTAAACCAGGGACATGTAATACCTAGTCAGAATTTTTTTTTTTTTTTTTTTT
>PVKP010039072.1:0-20426 GCA_004027715.1 Plecturocebus donacophilus
GGGCCTCCGTGCCTGCCAGCCTGATGCCCCCGCTCCCGCCCCGGGGCCTCCGTGCCTGCCAGCCTGATGCCCCCGCTCCCGCCCCAGGGCCTCCGTGCCTGCCAGCCTGATGCCCCCGCTCCCGCCCCAGGGCCCGGAGCCTCTGTACCTGCCAGCTTGATGTCCATGTTGCCATCCAGCAGCAGGTTCTCCGTCTTGAGGTCCCGGTGGACGATGTGGTGGTCGTGGCAGTATTCCACGGCTGACAGGATCTGCCAGAACTTCCTCCGCGCCTCGTTCTCACTCAGGTGCCCGTTGGAAGTCAAATAATCTGAGGAACGACAAAACAAAGCTGGAGCCCTCCCACCACCCAGGAGGGCCTGGAGAACACCTCGGGGTCCCAGGACGCGTGCGCCCAAACACCAGCTGCGCAAATCCAGACAGGATTGCGCTATTTTCTTTCAATGGATATTAAAAACGAGTGTGGCTTACCAAACATTTCTCCATTTTTAGCAAATTCAGTGACGATGTAAAGCATATCCTTCGTTTCCATAACCTAAAGAAGAAAGACCTGAGTTTAACTACACAGAAAAGGCACACACCAGTGCTACAAAGAATCCACCAGAACCCCAGTAACTTTTTAACTTTTCCGGGACAAAGGCATTCATCATTTAAAAATGCAAAGAAAAAGAAAAACTTCTGCAATTAAAAAAAATACACAGGAGATTCCTACTCACAAAGACAGCTTTAAAAAATCAGAGCTGAATTCCTCAGACTATCCTGATACACCTTTGCTCTCACGAAAAGCCTAAATATATTAGAATTCTCCTCTGTGATCATATTGAATTCAAGTCACCTCACATACAACTTGAGACTGCTTAGGCCGGGCGTGGTGGCTCACGCCTGTAATCCTAGCACTTTGGGAAGCCAAGGCAGGAGAGTCGCTTGAGCTCAGGAGTTCGAGACCAGCCTGGTCAACACGGCAAGACCCAATCTCTACAAAAAAGACAAAAACTAGGTAGCTGTGGTGGCAGGTGCCTGTAGTCCCAGCTACTCAGGAGGCTGAGGCAAGAGGATCATTTGAACCCACGAGGCAGAGGTTGCAGTGAGCCGAGATCACACCACTGCACTCCAGCCTGGGCAGCAAGGCAAGATTCTGTCTCAAAAAAGAGAGAGACAAAATTCTGAAGGCTACAGAGGAGAAGACTGCTAGAAGTCTGCTGGGCTTTATAGAAGCCTAGCAGGCAACAGATTATTCCAGCTGCCTGAATAACAGAAAACGCATACCTCATTCCCACTTGCTTTACTGACAGGATGAACGAAGCTGTGAGAAGCCAGCTGTGCCAGGTCAGCTGCGGTGGGCTGCTCGGCGCACAGCCCATCACTCAGCATGAAGCCACACAACAGCCGTGCCAATGCAGCCTTTCAAAGTTGATTTATTGATCAATAACTTTATTTTACTTAAAAAAAGATTTAAAATATAACTTATGTCTGTGAGTACTGAAAATTTTTGGAGAGGGTGAGACGATATATTCTTATGAAAAAATATTTCTTTGGGTTCAAAATATACAGTTACCCCTTTAAAAAGATGCTTTGTACTGGGTGCGGTGACTCACGCTGGTAATCCCAGCACTTTGGGATTACCCAGGCAGATCACTTGAGGTCAGGAGTTCGAGACCAGCCTAGCCAACGTGGCAAAACCCCATCTCTGCTACAAATACAAAAATTAGGCAGGCGTCATGGCCTGCGCCTGTAGTACCAGCCTCTTGGGAGGCTGAGGGAGGAAAATCGCTTGAACCCTGCAGGCAGAGGTAGCAGTGAGAGGAGATTGCCATTGCCCTCCAGTCTGGCTGACAAAGCGAGGCTCCGTCCCCTCCTCCAAAAAAATGCTTCAAAGATAGCTGCTTTGAGCTGTAAATCAAGTAAGGAAAGTGTTGTATAAATTTTAGCAGTTTGGCAAGAATTTTAACTGCCCCACCCCTGTGTGTGGTAGAATGATTCTAAGGCCACTGCTCACCCCATCCCCAACTGAAGAAAGGCAGGAGGAGGAACAGAATTAAAAGTCAAAGTTTTTGAAAGCCTAAAAAAAAGGGGAAAGCATCTCAGCAGGGTTCTGGGACCCTGGCCAGCAGAGTGAAAACTAGACACTAGCAGCCTAGCACAGCGGCTCACGCCTGTAATCCCAGCACTTTGGAAGCCAAGGTGGACAGATCACGAGGTCAGGAGATCGAGATCAGCCTGGCCCACATGGTAAAACCTCATATCTATTAAAAATACAAAAATTAGCTGGGTGTGGTGGCGGGCGCCTGTAGTCCCAGCTACTCGGGAGGGTGAGGCAGGAAAATCACTTAACCCGCCAGGCAGAGGTTGCAGTGAGCCGAGATCGCACCACTGCTCTCCAGCCTGGACGACAGAGGGAGACGCCGTCTCAAAAAAAAAAAAAAAAAAAATTAGACACTAGCATCAAAACCAGAGGAATAAAAGTCATTGCTACACCACTGAATTCTATCATCTTCAAACAGCTAAGAATCCCGTGCAGCAGCGTAAGTCACTGTCTCTCTAGCAAAGGCCTCCGGCACCAATCACAAGGGCAATTTGTTTCTTCAAGGGCTAACTCCACACAATGGGCAAAGAGGAAGAATAGGAAGGTACTGCCTTCAGAGTTCAGCCCTTGAGCAAAGTCAAAAACAAAACCAGCTCAGCCCACTCCCGAGGAAATGGGCCGGGCACGCTGCACAGGCAGTGACATCAGGAGCCAGGGAGCGCACAACTTAAAGACGACAACAGAAACAAAACACGACCCGGGCGCTCCGGCACATTCTGCACCGAAAGACACAAGTAGCCAGGCACCACCGAGAGCACGAGCTCCACCAAGACCGCCACTTTTATTTTAATCTAGTGCAGAGGCTTGGAGGGATCATTTCAAATCATCATTCTGTCTCCTACCACACTGCACACCGAGCTGTCCCAATTGCACAAACACAACCACATCCCAGAGTCATCTCAGATTCCATTTTGTAAGAATCATTGAGAGGAACGCCAACCCACCACGAATGGATGAACAGCACCTGCAAAGAACTTACTCTTCTGAAAGAAGACTTGATTGCACCTTTGTGAAAGTGGTCATTTATCATTAGGGAGGTGAAAAGGCTGCTTTGCTGTTCTAATTAAATTAGTACTTATTTCCTGAAGATATAATTTATTAATTTCAACATGAGAACAAAAATTAAGTCACAAAATAAACCAACAGATGGGCAGAGCGAGGCATGTTCCTAGCACAGATTAAATGACAAGCTCCTTGCTTTTACTATGGAAAAGTATTTTCCTCTCTCCGTTTTTCACGGAAGAGTTTAAATAGGAAAAATAAACGCTCACAACTGTCCTTGCAAAGATAAACCAACGAAAACCGGTAAGAGCCGCTGGCTTTAAAGTTTAATAGTTATCTGCAAAGGCGGGAAGTTTCCAGTTTCACTCCAATTTGTCCTTTTACACTAAATGTGTGACCTGTGGCAATACCTATAGATGCATTTGTTTTCATAGTAAAGCAAATTTAACAGACCTGCACACATTTAAAACTGGATCAAGTCAGGACACTAAATAAAATTCCAATGAAGCAAATCTCAATTATGATCCAAAAGCAGTAAAATAATTGTAAATATATCTGCACAGCCTATAAAAAAGTCAATCTATTTACCTTATACAACCAAATACCCAACTTCCACACACCCTCCAAAAGGGAAGCCACCTTCAGAAATTGCAGACTTACATTGTTGAAAATAAAATAGAACACATTTGCCAGGATCAGCAGAGAAAGTCAACCTGAGCCCTTACCTGGTAAAGCTTTATGATGTGTGGGTGGTTCAGAAGCTTCATCAGCTGAACCTCACGATAGATTTTCTCCAAGTTGCTCGAATCTAATCGTGTTTTGTCAATTATTTTTATTGCAACCTACAGATTTTAAAAAGAAAAAGGATATTTTGTGTTTTTTTAAAATAAACCTCAACCTAATTTACACATTTCATTTTTTGCAAGATAATTTCTCAACACTTTGTCTCCAAAATGTCACAAGAAGTTAGGAAGACATAATCAAGTGACCACTAATGTTATTTAAAATAATCGGAGCTAAGGAAGAGCCTCAAGCATCTGCAGGCTCGCTTTACGGGGCTTAGCTGAGTCCAGAAACCACTGCACTCTTAGCATGGTTCTTTATTTGCCATTATCCTCTCTGCTTTCTCCTAACGTATGTGCGAATTACACAGAAACATAATATAAAGCATTTTTATTCTTCACCGAACTAAAAAACGGTGACTCTTTACCCCCACGACACCCAAGCCTGGAGCGCGGAATCTGCATGGAGTCTACCCGCCAACGTTGGGGTCGCCCCGGGCCCAGTGGGGAAGCCCGGCCGCCCCCACTCACCTGCGTTTTGGTGACTCGATGCCGCGCTAGCTTCACCACGGCGAAGTTGCCTTTGCCGAGGGTCCTTTCGATGTCGTAAAAACCCACCCGGAGGGGCTTCTGCTGGCCCTGGCCCGCGGGGTCCGCGCTGAACTCCGACATGATAACCATGGCTCCGCGCGCACCTGCGGGGTCGCACAACGCTCAGAGACCACCAGCGCCCCCGCCGCCTGCGGTCGACCCCATCCGTGCCCGCGGGGACCCGCTCCCACGCCTGTCGCCACCACTCTATCCACGGACCCCTCCAGCCCCCTGAGAGGTGTGGACCCGCCCCCGCCGCCCGCCGTCCGCTCCCCCCGGACCCCCGACCCCCTGAGCCCCGCGGGGCGCGCGGACCCGCTCCCACACCCGTCCTCCGCCGCCCAAGGTCGGTTGTATCCTGATCCCGGGACCCCCTGAGCCCCGCCGGGCGCGCAAACCCGCTCCCACACCCGCCCCCGCCGCCCGAGTTCAGTTCCGTCCTGATCCCAGGACCCCCTGAGCCCCGCTTCCATCCTCACCCCTCGCCGCCCGCTGTCGGTTCCGTCCCCACCCACGACCCCCTCGGCACCTCTGGCGCGGACCCCCTCCCACACTCGGCCCTGCAGCCCGAGGTCGGCGAGATCCGGATCCCAGGACCGCCCCCAGCCCCGCTCCCACACCCGGCCCCGCCGCCCGCGATCCGTCCAGTCCCCACCCCCGACCTCCCCTGCCCCGCCCGGCTCGCGGACCCGCCCCCCACGCCGGGCCCCTCCGCCTGCGGTCGGCTCCAACCCGACCCCCGGATCCCCAGCCCCCGAGCCCCGCGGACCCGCTCCCACCACGGCCCATGCAACAAAGGGGAGCCCGCGGGGGGCGGGGCCACCGACCCTGCCCGCGACCCCCCGAGCGCGAACGACCGGTGACCCTTCGCGGTGGCCGCGATCCCGAGCCCCGGCCGGCGCCCGCGCTGAGCCCCCACGGCGGCCATCCCCGCCCGCCCGGAGCCCAGAGCCCACCGCCCGCCGCCGCCCGCCGCCGCCGCCTCACCTCCGCCGCCCCCGGAGCGCCCAGGCCGGGAAGCCGCCCGCTCGGCCGCTCGCGCTGCTCGGGCGCCTACCGCTCCGGCCACCGCCGCTACCGCTGCTGCCGCCTCCGGGGCCGCGCCGCATGTCAGCCCCGAGCCGCCGCGCTCCGCCGCACGCGGCGCCCGGCCCCGCCCCGCCCCGCCCCTCGGGCCCCGCCCCCTGCCCCGCCCCCGCCGCCCTGGCGGGGGCCGCCCATTGACGTCACTTTGACGCCAGAGCGACGCGCGGCCGAGCGCCGGGCGGAGGGAAAGCGGGAGATCGGGCGGTTGCCAAGAGACTGGCGGCTCTGACGCGCGCGGGATGAGGCCGTCGCCCTGGCGACCGCGGGCCGGTGACGTCAGGGGCGCCCTCCGCCCCAGGCCCGCCCGCCTGCGCTCCGCCGGGCGCCCCCTCCCGGGCGCTGGGGGCACTGCGGGCGGCCTGGTCCTCCACTCGCGGGGACTCGGGCCGGGTCCCGCGGGCGCCTTCTGCTCGCCCCCTCCGGGTGGGGATGGGTCTCGGGCAGGGGTCGCCGGCCCCTCAGCGCGGCCCGCGTGGGTCCTGGCTCCGAGTCTCCGGACGTGCGGGGGCCCAAGGGCTTCGCCGGCTCGCTTGGGGGGCTGGTGGCGCGGAGGCCCCCGGGCGCTGCAGGGCGCGGGACACGCGAGGCTCAGCGTCCAATCCTGGGACGCCCCGGTCCCCGAGAGGCCGCCTGCCCGCGGGGACGCCGGCCGCTTTTGCTGTTAAAATCTCAGATGTTCAGCAAGTTCGAAACTTGAAACCTGAGGAAGCGGGCCAGCCGCTCGGGAAGCCCCCGCCTCGCCGCAAGGAGCCTCCCGCCCGCAGCCGGCCCGGCCCCGACCCTCGGCGACACCGGCGTCCCGGCCGGCGGTGATCGAGCGGGGCCGGCCGCCCGGGGAGGGCGCGGGGAGGGCGTGGGGGCGCGGGGCCGCTGCCTCCTCTGCACAGAAAGCCTTTTCTCAAGGGGACACTGAGTCTGAGCGTAGATACGTTTTAAGCGTGAGGACCCATTTGGGCGTTAGAGTCTGGATCGAGCCTAGGGTCGTGTTTCTTTGTGTTGAATAACTAATTCTCAGAAGTGGGAGCGAGGATGCAGGGAAGCTGGCACAAAACTGGGAACCCTTCTAGGGAGACTGCCCTGCCTTGGCGGACGCCTGGGAGGAGGGCCCGGAGGAACTGGGATGAGCTGCTCCCGCTGCGCCCAGGTGGGGCGGACCACAGATTTTTCCAGTCGCCCCCGCCACACACACAGACAGACACACACACACGCACACGCACACACACACTCTTACACTCACGCGCTCGCGCACGGAGGTTATCTGGGAGTCCGTTGGTTTTGAAAGGCTTTCAAGGAAATGAAGAGTCCCCAAGTTTTCTTTAATCGTTCTAAGTGCTTTTTCTTTGTCCCGGGTTTATATACCAAGAATACGGGGGAATATTTTTATTTCCTTTCAGCTAGAGTTTACAGGGGCTCTTCTCCCTTCTGGGGTCCCAGCACCCTGTTAATCTGCTCGGAGGAGAAGTAAGCAGAAGCAGGGCTGGACGCGTGGCTCCCGCCTGTGATCCCAGTGCTTTGGAGGCTGAGGCAGAAGGGATCACTTGAGCTCAGGAGTTTTGAGACCGGCTTGGACAACATCGTGAGACCTCACCTCTATAAAATATTTTTAAAATAGCCAGGCGTGGTGGTGCATGCGTGTGGGGCCAGCTGCTTGGGAGCCTGAGCTGGGAGGATGGCTTGGCTGGCGGGTTGAGGCTGCAGTGAGCTGTCATTGCACCACTGCACCCCTGCACCCCAGCCTGAGCAACAGAACAAGACCCTGTCTCAAATAAAGATCAAAGTCGGGGTGGGGGAGAAAGCAGGCCCGTGATCCTACTCACCATTCAGTCCTTCAGTCTGTGACTTGAAATACCTGCCCCCCTCATCCAGGAGGCCAGGCTTCCCCACTCCTCCCACCCTAGCAGAGTCTTCCAAAAGGTCTTAGGTATTTGCAAACACCTGGCTGGCTGTTTGGAAACATTTCATCAGCACCAAATAGAAACTGCAGCCAAAACTGCATGGGCAGAACAGGTCCCCAAACTCAGGTGCACTTGACCTTTCACCCCGACCCGGTCCTGAGCTTCCAAAACCCGGAACAGCCCTGTGCCAACCATGGCCGTCCTATGTTTCCTTCCCCTGCCCAGTGGGCGAGGAGCTTGCTCTGAAGAGAAAGGCAGGAAGTGCAGAGGGAAAGGCCAAGCTTGGAACGGCTGTCCCCTCTCCCAGTGGGGAGCCCCTGGCCTCTCATTACCAAGTCTGTGCTCCAACCTGCCAGGCCTTTGCCACCCAGTGTCTTTGGTTGTTCTTTGTGTCCTTGACCTCCAGAGGTTCTGTTTCCTTTCAGAAGCTTTGATTGGTTTTCCATTTTCTGGTCTTCCATGCTTTTAACACGTTATGAGGAAAAAGAAAGATGTAGTGTGAGGCTAAGGATACAAATGACTGGAGAAGCTCCTCACTGAGCATAATGAAAGAAACGTTCTCAAAGTCTGCAGGAATAGCACTTGATTATGATTTTTTTGCATGTTATTACAGATTTGTGGGAAACAGTTGATTGGTTTTCCTTTCCACGCGGAATTTCTTCAGCCTGTCTTATGATTTCAGTGTTTCTGGAGTTCATCTTGTGTCTTAGGCCTTAAGACTGGAAACCCCAATAGGAAATGGGTTCCTTTAATATTCATAGTTCTAGCGCTGGCCACAGGCATGTCATAAAACTCCCAAATCCATAAACGCAGAGACTGGAGCGTGGGGCAGCATTTTCACAAAGGGATGGGTGCCCAGCTGGCCCCAGCACCGCCCTCCATGAGGAAGGAATCTCCCCATGAAGCCACGAGTGAGCCGGGCTACTCCCTGACCCCACCTCCCCTCTGTGGTGCCTAAGGCCCTCCTCTGTCCTCCTGGCTGCTTCAGGTGGTTTTGTCCTTTTTTTTTCTTTGGCTTCAGCCTGGTGGCTTTACATGCCAGAAAATCAGATTAACCACTGCAGCAGCCTCCTTCTCAGGGTCCCGGGGGCCACCTTGGTCATTCTGCCCCATTGTATCTAAAGAGCTTGACAGACAGACATGTGTGCACCAGGTCAGGAAGTCACGGCCCTGGCCTGGGAAGGGCAGGTGGGAGAAAAGCCCCCAGCCCTCTCCACCCTCGGGAACAGCCCAGTTGTCCACAGGTTAACTCAGGAACCACGGTGAACAGGTCAAACCAGAGACTGCCCAGTCCCAGCATCCACCCCAAGGGTGTGGCCTCCGTTGCCTCCTACCCTGGCTCCCGGCTGCCGCAGCTGTGTGGGTCTGACTGGGCCCAGGGCCCCTCCCCGTCTCAGACAGCACCCACTTTCAGGCCAGGCCTTCCACAGGCCAGTGCATTTTCCTGATACTTAAGCAGGGCCGTGGCCGAGATCAAGGCTGCTTACATGGATTATGAAGGCTGGCAAAACACAGCTCACCCTCGCCTCCCGACAGGGAGCAGAGACGCGGGGACCTTGGGGAGGAGGTCCATGGGGCCTGGGGATGTAACTAGGGTAGGATTTCAGGATTGGAGGGGCTAGAGGGGCGGCTTCAGGTCGGCAGAGCAGAACTGGGACCAGCTGGGCTTTCACGCTGGCCCCAGCAGAAACTTGCCTGTTCACGAGCCAGCTGGCTCTACCCCCTCCAGCCTTCTAGGGTTTCTGGTTCCGGTTTCTGTCGCTGCTGTTAGTGAGGAATTATTCATGTGGCCAATGCATTTTCTTGATACTTAAGCAGGGACGTGGTGGAGATCAAGGCTAAGGACCCAAGAGGCCTCTGGGTGTCTGCGTCCCTGACCCATATGCTGAAGTCGGAGGGCAGGGAAGGGGGCACAGGAGGGGGCCAGCCCCAGTGCAAGTCAGCCAGGCCCCAACAGAGCCATGGGTTGCCCCGGGGTGGGGGTTGCTCACTTAGGAAGAGCACCATGGACAGCCTGGCTGGGGTCCGCCCTGTGCTGAGCAGGCCGCTGTGGAGTAAACCACCCACTGCAGAAGGAAACCACATCTGCAAATGGAGCAAAGGTCCCCAGAGGCGGAGCAGAAGCCTCTGGGATGCTGCAGCCTCGTGCAGACTCGGGGGACCAGGACTGGGGCCCAGAGCAGGCCGCAGGTGCTGGCCATGCCCTTCATCCTGGGCACCCCGCCAGGGCCGCACAGAGCGCGGCTCCCGGGAGGTGGAGATGTCTGAGTGGTGGCTCTCATCTCAGTGTTGCCAGGTGACCTGCTGGCTGCTGGTGCAGAGCACAGTAAACACTTTTTTTTTTTCCGGTTACTATTTACTCATTCAAAATGTGTGAGTTTCTGTCATTTGCAAGAAGTGTGCTAGCTGCCATGAGTCAGCAGGTGGACATGGGTGAGCATGGCTAGACTGTGCTGGGACATGGTGACAGACAGACATGCTTCAAAGGTCACCGTGGGAAAGGACAGGTCCCTGGAGAGAGGCGAGATGGAGCCACATGAGGGTGAGTTTGGAGTCATCCTCCAGATGTACACAAAGGCCCGGGAGGCCCTGCTGTGTGTCAGGTGTTGCGTGAAGGTTGTGGGCACAGTGGGAGGGACACAAGGCACCTTCTCTCGAGGACCACCCGTTCCACTTACGGAGACACAAAAGGCATACGCGATGAGTAAGAAAAGCAATCCGGGTGGTGGAAGAGTGCTGGCAGGATAGCGGCCTGGAGAGAACTGCTTCTGGACATCTCCGTGGGATTTGCAGGGCATGGACTGAGCGCGAACCTGCCCTGAGGACACTAACTGCTCCAGGAGAGGGAAGAGGTGAGGCCTGGCTGGGGGCACGGGCAGGAGGCAGCGCCCACACCTTCCCTCTCTGAATGCTGAGCAGAGGTTCCCAGCAGAAGGGAAAGATCAGATGCCAAGATTGGACAAGACAAACCTGGTGGGAGTACCCAGCGCCATCCACGTGCATCTGCAGTCTGCTGCCCAGCGCCTGCCCTTCTTCCCGGGGTGCACGCGGAGCAGGCGTGGTCTGTCCCAGCTTCACAGCGTTGGGCACCGCCGGGCAAAGGTGACAGGGAAAGGGAGGCAGGGACTCAAGCTGTTGGAGCAGGGCTGAGGAGGAAGGAGCTGGGACAGGAAGCGGGTGGCAGGAAGGAGCCTGGGGCCTGTGGGTGGAAGGTCCCGGTGGCTCGAGGTTGAGGCATTTCACCTGTGCATCTCACAGCCCAGAGAGGCCAAGCACGGACCGTGGGGGAGAAGGGAGGACCCCTATCTTGGGGCAGGTTCTTGGGGTGCAGGCTGAGGAGACACTGGCTCTCTCTGAGGCTTCCGCATGGGTTTCTGTCCATTTCAGCTGCATCTATGGGAACAGATGAAATGCTCCCTCCACGGCTGGTCTTTTCTCATAAAGCAGGGTTTTTTCTAAGTATAAAGATTAGTAGAAAAGGTTCCATAGAAAATCAAGAAAGTGAGCATGTAAAGAAGAAAACAAAAGCACTGGAAATGCTCCTCAGAGCTGAGGTTTTCTCATCCACCTTTTATTAACACAGGATGAGGCGTCCTGCCTTTTCCAGCCTTATGTAGGAAGTGTCTTGCCAGATCACCAAATGCCAGGCAGAACCGTAGCTGAAGCTGTCCGCCTAGAGTTCCACCGTGGCAATGTTCGGCATCCCTACCCAGCCACCCTGCACGCACGGCGGCGTCCAGGGGCCCTTTTCTCTTCATCATGCGAACTGAAGGCCCCGTGGAAACAGATCCCACAGCTCAGACCAAGACTGCAGCCCGGCCTGAACCGGCTCGTGCAGCTCAGCCTCTCTGGCTGCCCCAGCCCCATGCGGACATTTGCCCCTGGATGAACCATTTCTCCACATTGCAGGTGCCTTGTTTTGAGACAGCCTGGCTGTCTGGAAGCCACTGGTGTTGAGACTGGATGCCTGGCCGGGTGCCCGCAGGCCAGCACTGCCTGAGGAGGAGGGGTCTCTGGAGGCCACAGGCAGAGCCACTGAGATGGATCTTTAGGCAGAGGGCCCAGATGCCTCCTGGGACCCACGGTCCGGCTGCCCAGCAGGGTCTGCAAGCTACACACTAGGGACCTGAGTCCCTGGGTTGCCAAGGCAACATGGAAGCCCCTGACTTGGAGCAGAACACAGGGCCCTGGGGACCGCCGCAGCCCCTGCAGTGCAGCCTGCAAGTGTCATTCTTTCTGACCTGGCTCTTGTGGTTTTGGGTGGTATTGTTATTTGTTTAGGAAGAAAACACGTGGGCTGTGTATGGCATGAGCAAGTACAGACGTCACTGGGATCCGCTAATGAAGATGACAGAGGACTCTGAAGTGACACAGGGACACCATGATGTGGGGGACAGGCCGGGTGGCATCAGCACACCACTGTCACGCTGGCATTTCCACTGAGGTCCCTGTGAAGCCAGAAAGAACAAAAGTGTGGTGGGGAAAATAAGTACAGCTTTCTTGGGAAACAGCTCATTTCCAAACCACTGACAACAAGCTGACAGCCTGAAACTGGGCAGAGCCTCTGGGGACCAGCTGGACCAGGAAGAAGGTCCAATCAGCCCTTCCTCAGGGCCTGCACTCTCTGGGTCACCCCGAGGCCTGGAAGAAAGTTTCCAGAACCTTCTTTGCACAAATGAACTGCAGATTCGAAATCAGCAAGAAGGTTCAGAACCTGGGCCACAGGATTGGAACCACGGGAGTCTCAGATCCTCAAACCAGCTGGGTTAGCTTCAGTTTTCTCAGAACCAGCGTGCAGGTGCATAGCTGCTGGGACGGGCGCCCTGGGTTTCTGGGGTGATGTCCCGACAGCAGAGGTGAGATTTCATAGAATGGAGGATGTGACATGATCTGTAACATGGAACCCAGCAGAAGCTCCGGCACTTAGAGAAGAATGGAGGCCCGGCTGTCCCAGCCCACTTGATCATTCCCTCTCCTGGAGCCGTCTGCATCCACGGGGAAGGTTCTCACTCAGTCCACGCCTGGCAAGTCCCATGGAGATGCCAGGCTAATCCTGGAACAAGGGCCGGCAGCTGGAGCTGGCTCACAGGCCTGGGGCTGGTCAGCAGCAGGGCAGTGGGAAGAGGTGGGCTTTGGAATCGTCTACCCGGCTCATAGCCCAGCTCCAACTGTCCCTGCTGGGCACCCCTGGTGGTGGTGTCACCAGCCTGGGCCTCTGTTTCTTTTTTCTTTTTTTTTTTCTGAGAGAGAGTCTTGCTCTGTCACCCAGGCTAGAGTACAGTGGCTTGCAGGCATGCGCCACCACACCCAGCTAATTTTTGCATTTTTATTAGAGACAGAGTTTCACCATGTTGGCCAGGCTGGTCTTGAACTCCTGACCTCAGGTAATCTGCCCGCCTCCCAAAGTGCCGGGATGACAGGCATGAGCCACCGGATGAAGGCATCCGGCCTTCGTTTCTTTATGGACAGTGTGCGGTGCCAGCATCCTGAAGTGGGTGTGAGGTGCAAGTGGGCAGCCCTGGGGCGGGCTCCAGTGCAGAGGCCCCCGCTGCTGCCCTTGCCCCTGCATTCCTAAGCCGACCACACGCTACTCTGCTACCCTTCCGGGTGCTTTTTCTTGTTTTTAAACCAGGCTTGATTGGCTTAGGAAGAAACAGGAGACGCCACGTAGCATGCAGTTAAAAACAAAACTCAGATTAAATCAATATTGAACTCAGTCCTGTCCTGGCTTCCTAGGGCTGCTGAAATGCAAACTGGGGGGCTTAAAACCACGGCAACTTATTCCCTCCCAGTTCTGGAAACTAGACGCCCAAATGCGTGTTGGAGGGCTGAGCTCCCTGCAGGCTGCGGGGAAGGACCCATCCCACGCCTCTCCTGGCTCCTGGTGGCTTCTGGCAAGCCTTGGTGTCCGGTGGCTTGTAGACACCTCTCTCCAGTCGCTGCCTTTGCCTCGGTCTCCACGCCTCCCCTGGCCTCATTATAATGACAGCCGTGGGAGTGAGGGCCACCCAAGTCTAGTTTGACTTCATCTCCATTTAACTGATTCTAACTACAAAGGCCCTATTTCCAAATAAGGTCACGTTTTGAGCGTCCAAGGGGATGTGAGTTTTGGGGAGACTCGATTCCACCACCAGCAGCATTGGGGCGGGCAGGGCACGGAGATGACGCTAAGGCCCAGGGTGCGCACCCTGGATGGTCTCCCTTGAAATAACAGTGAGGGTGGGCCGGGCTGCTCTGAGGCGTGAGCTGCATGGGCATGTCTCCCTCACAGGGGCCGTGGATCCAGGGAGGGTGGGGAGGAGACTGCCCAGAAGGGGAGACACCAGCTAAGGGGTGAGGCTGGAGTGCCCTTTCTCCGAAGTGTCCTCTAGGAGAAAGGGCAGCTGTGCGGGGCAAAGGCGTGGGAGCCACACAGAAAGGGAACATGGTCCGCCCAGGCTCCTTGCCCTGCCTTCGCCTTGGGCCCCAGACCAGACTCACCCTGACAACACCTGCTCCCCATCTGCCGTCTCCGGGGACCCCCACTCATAGAGAATGCCAAGGAGTTTGGGATAGGACAAGCACATGTCCCTCAAGGCTGCTGTGGTGACTCCCAGGACCTGATGTCTAAGCTCTGCTGTAGACTGGCTGCTCACTCATCTGCTGCCTCCAAAACCAGACAAGAGAAGGTGGGGGCGAGGGTCGGGAGCCACTCCAGCCCGGGAGCAGAAGCCCCCATGGCGGCCTCTGTGTGGGCCTCCTGCAGGCTGCACTGGAGGCGTCGCAGGGGTCCTCACCCAGGGCCACGCCCTCCCAACAGGAGGCCACCAGAGGCCCCTGTCCTACATTTTGGAGTGTGGACAGCCAAATTGGGTCATTCAGAACCAACCTGGTCACTTTGGAGGGAATGGGCTGTGCCCCATCCTCCACGCAATACGGGGCAAGGCCAGCAGGTCTGAGGGTCCCCTGGGAGCTCTCTCCTGCACCCAGCCCCCGCCAGCTCTTCCACAGGCTCCTCTTCTTATGTGAGGCTGAGAAGATGGGTCAAAGGCAGCAACCCCAGAGCCTCTGGCCACTCCTACCTGAAGTGCCGGGGCCCTGTGTGGGTGAAGGTGGGCAGCTTCCTGGGGCAGCCAGAGGGCTCAGCTTCCTCCTTGACTTGTTCCATGTGTTTCCTCACTGACCAGTTTACCTGGGTATGGGGGCAGAGGGTGAGCAGCTGGAACCGTGAAGGTGTTCACACTTTTAGAGTCAGTCCCTCTCCCAGAAGGGGCCAGGGCCAGGGCAGGATGGCCGGGCAGTGCGGAGAGTCTTCCCCTCTGGCCACATTCTCCCCATGCTGGGGAGGGGAGTCAGAAGCCCACCAAATGGACAGGGAAGTAGGGACAGGTTAGCCAGACTGGATGACTCTGTCCCTGGAAGCCCCATGACTGCTTCATCTCCATTCCCTCTAAAATGCCAGATCCACAAAACCACAGTGACACGCCTCTGCATGCCCACTGTGATGGCGACCATCAAAACACAGCTGAAAATTACAAGTGTCTGCAAGGATGCGGAGAAGCTAGACCCCTTGTGCGTTGTCGGCAGCCCTGGAATGCTGCAGCAGCCGTGGGAAATGGTGAGGGATTCCTCAGACAGCATGGTGTCCACAGGCCGTTCACAGCAGCAGGAGCTGGGACACTCAAGCGTCCATCGACAGATGAACGGAGAAACAGAATGTCCCACACGATGGAAAATTACTCAGCCTTAAAGGAGAAGGAAGTTCAGAGGCATGCGCCACACAGAGGAACCTGGAGGACGTCATGCTGAGTGAACTAGGCCGGCTGCAGCAGGACAAATGCTGTATGGTTCCACGTGTACGAGGTCCCTGGAGTACTCAAAGCACAGAGGCAGAAAGTAAAGTTGGAGTTGCCGGCGCTGGGAGAATGAGTGCATGCAGGTTCAGAGTTTCAGTTTGGGAAGAGGGAAAAGTTCGGAGGTGGATGGTGTGATGGGTCCCTAACAGTATCAGTGCACTTAATGTCACTAAGCTATGGTTTACATTTTATGTATACGTATTTACTGCAATAAAAAAATGTAAGCCACTTCCAAGAGTCCAGCAGGACCCAAAAGGACCTCCCAATAACTCCCTGCCCTGTCCTTAGAAACCCAAGCCCCCTCTGGTACAGAGGGAGGCCTAGCACAAGAGGCTGGCAGTGGGGTGGGCCTTGGCGCCCCACCTGCAGCCCTGCCTGGGCACCACATCTGCGAGGGCTACGCCGGGTGCCCCCAGGAGCTCCGAGTTCTCAAGAGACACCTCAGCCTTCTCATCCCCACAACCTCGTCCCCTCCATTCTGAGTGCCTCCCCTGAACCTGACACGTTCTCCCAGTGGGATCTACGCCGTCCCCCACCCCAGCCCGATGACGGCTCCTGCTGCCGCCCTGATACCCTGGCACTTCAGGCAGCTGCTGAAAGGGCCCAGAACCAGGAACACACGTGCTTCTGAGCAAGGCCCAGCTGCTCCTCCGGACCAGGCTTGGGCCCAGCTCAACCGCGGAAAGACCAACTGCAGGAGGAGCAGGGCAGGGGTCGGCTGTGACGGCCACCCGTTACTTTCCCCTATTCTAATCACACCTGAACAGGTGAGCATATTCTCCTGCCAGACACCAGCAGCCAGACACAGCCAGCACCCCTCCAGCCCAGGGGCGCGTCTTCCTCAGACTGCTACACACGCGGTGTGGACAGACCTGTGTACCGGGGGTGGTGTGTCTGTGTGGGTGTGTCTGTGTGTGGGTCTGTGTGTGCCAAGGGTGGTGTGTGTCTGCACGTTGGCCTTTGTTGGGCATGATGATTACATCTTGGATTTTCAGTGACTTTGTTTCTTTACATTAGTTTCAAGCAAAAGTTAGTGCACATTAAGGGATTTAGAATCTTAAAACTTTTTTTCCTGATGATAAAATGGAATATATGACTATTATAAAAACATATATGAAAATAATAATATTAATACATAACAAATAATAATAAATTTAAGATAATCTATAATTCTGCCACTCAGATTTCATCACTCGATATTTTGGTGGATTTTTTCCTAGTTAAATATATGTTGTAAAACTTTAAAAAAAAAATCTGGATTGTGCCCTATACGAACAGTGTTACATCTTGTTTTTCTGTTTATAGAAAGAGGATTCCATGTATCATATCTAATTTAAATACATTATTCTGAATATCTAATATCTCATGTTTAACATATAACATTCCCAATTATTTAACATTTTTATTTGAAGACATTTGTTGTTTCTACACATTACTATACACAATGTTATTGTGAGCATCTTTTCCAAAACTCTGAATTCCTACATGAACTTCTTCCTTAGGATAAAGCCTTAAAGATGGAATTACCAAGTTAAAGAGGATAAAGTGTCTTAAAGCCTTTGATCCGTATGCCGCCGAACTGCTGGGGCACCCCTGACCTTACACTGTGCCAACATTTAAGAATTTTCGTTTTAAAAATATTTTGCTAAGTTCAGAAGTGGAAAATAACATCTGTATTAGTTTCCTAGGGCGGCCATAACAAAGCACTAAAAGCCAGGCGACTCCAAACAACAGAGATGCGTCTTCGCGCAGGTCTGGAGACAGACGTCTGAAATCACGGTGTGGGCAAGGCCACGCTCCCTCTTCAGGCTCCTGGGGAGGTGCCGTTCGTGCCTCTTCCAGCTTCTGGAGGTTCTCAGGGACCCCTGTCAGTCCTTGGCTTACAGACCCTCATCCAGTCTTCAGATGGTCCGGCTCTTCCCGGGGCCTCCGTCTCCTCTTATAAGGACGCCAGTCATTCTGTTTAGGGCCCAGCCTCTCCAGTGTGGTCTCACTCTAAGGACAGCTGCGACGACCCTATTTCCAAATAAGGCCATGTTCTTAGGTACTGGGGGTTGGGACTAACATATCTTTCAGTCGGGGGACACAGATCAATCCGTAATAGCATGCATTTACTGTAATGTGTAATTCTTGGATTTCCTTATGAAAAGTGATTCTTCTTTTCATGTTCATTGGCCATTTGTGTTTCTTTTGAGTATCAGTTCTTATTTTCTGCCCCATTGTCTCTTAGTGGGTCTCTGTCAAGCCTCCCTTTGTTGTGAGGGGCAGAAATGCAACTGAATCTGGTTCCAGCTGAAAGGAAAGTTGGTGGTCCACAGAAACGAAGGGCTCAGGATACTACAGGCTTCAGGCTGCGCTGGACCCAGGCTCACACAGTGTTTATCTGTTCCTTTTGTTCACCACACCCCTCAGTTCTACTTCTACTCCGTGCCTTGGCTTCGTTCTCATGCAGGCTCATTCCCGTTTGGAGCAAAGATGGCGCTATGGTTTTAAAGTGTCCCCCAAGTTCATGTGTTGGAGCTTGATCCCCAGCAAGGCGGTGTTGGGGGGTGGGGCCTAATGGGAGGTGCTTGGGGCACCTCCTAATGGGTGGTCACAGGGGCATGACCCTCCCCAGTGGGGTGAGGGTAATTAATGCTGTATCTCAAGAGTGCATTCCTTATAAAAGGACAAGTTGGCCCCACCTTGCACTTCTCTTTCTCTCTCTCTCTCCTCTGTATTCTCTCACTTTCTCATTCTGTCTTGCCCTTCTTCCTTCCACCTTAGGAAGCCACAGCAAGAAGGTCCTGCTCTTGGACTTCCCAGTCCCTGGAGTCATGAGCCAATACGTCTCTGTTCATTATAGATTACCCAGATTGTGATATTTTGTTATAGCTGCATAAACCAGACTGACAGGCAGCCAACGTCTTACCAGCTCACAGTCCACAGAAAGAGCATATCTTTTCCCTGATAGTTCCGGCCACTGTCCCAGGGAAGCCCTTCATTGCCAGGTTTATGTCATATTGAATCTCTGAAGGTGAAGAATGTAGGTCAGCACACCCAAATCATCTGGACTGAGGGCAGGAGGGGGTGCTTTCTGGGAGCTATTACAAATGAAGGAGCCACAGACTCATTTGCATGGGCAAAATCAAAAGATGGACCCCCAGTAGGGAAATGCTTTTCTTATTTATTCTGAGAACTCTTTATATATTAAAGGCATAAATCCTTTACATCTTTCTTCCACATGTTTGTTCCTTAGTTATTTGTCTCTGTGGATTTTTACAGGAGGCTCATAAATGCTGCCTTATGAGTGTGTCATGCCTGGAGCACACCTGCCATATAGCATCATTGCATAATAACGCCCACCAGGAGCAGATTGCCAGGCCACATTCTCTGGGTGTGAACAAAAACAAAAAAAAAAAAACAGACCTGTGGCTAGTACTTCAGTCAGCAACTTGGCATTCGAAAGCGTGTTATCGTTAGTACAGACGTCATCGGTGAATGAGAAAGCAAAGAGCCCGTGGCCGCACCTAATAAAAGGCCAGCAGGGAGATAAAAGCTACTGTGGTTGTGCAATGATGGGACAGAATGCCGAGGGTCACTAGTCCAGATACAGTTTTGAGTCCTCACTCAATCTTAAAAATGTGATAAGGAATGTAACTTTGAACTCAATAACCTTTTCACCAGGCTGTGAACTAAAGGCAAATACAGCGGGTGGCCTGACCCCTGCCAGAGACAGGCACTGCTGGCCGCCCTCTCTCCAGGCAGGGCGGGCCACCCTGAGTGCTCAGTGGGCTTCCCAGCCCTCAGTCCCCAGACAGTGAGGGTCCCTGTCCTGCTGGATGCCCCTCCACCCCAGCTCCTGAGCCACATGGTCACCGGCTGGGGAAGCAGAATCCAGACCCTAATGAGGGGTTTCTTTGTCATCTTCCGACTCAGGACCCCTGGGCCAATCACAGTAGCCTCAGCTTCAGTTTCCCTCTTCATTTCCTGTGTACTCCAGGGACCTCCCGAGGGATGTTCCCTTCCCAGATGAGGGTGAAGTAAACCCTGGCATGCAGGTGGGGTGGGGGGTCCTGGAGGGGACGGGGCTTGCTAAAGCCACCAAGCCCCCAGCAGTGTGAAAGGATGAACAGGAGGGCGGCAGGGGCATAGCTGGGTGCCATGGAGTGGGGTCAGGGCTGGATTCTGGGAACGGAGCCCCAGGGTGGGAAGAGCAGAGCACCTTCCCTGCATGGGGAGGGCACCCCGTCCCCTGCACAGACCCCGCCTGCCCACTCCACTGCTTGGGGCCCAGGGGAGCCAGGTCTGGAAGGATATGGTGGGCGTCGCTAGCGCTGGGAGACTCCTTTTATGGGGAAACTTTGGAACTTCATCTGAGAAAGCCCTGTGCTAACCAGGGCCCCGCCTCTGGCCAGGCAAGACAAGGAAGCCGTGCACAGTCTTCAAGGCTGTTGCTCCCGGGACGGTGCTATTTCCTGTGACTGCTTCAGCACTCTGAACTCACCCTGGCACGCAGGAGGCTCACATGGCACACTTGTCAAAGGAGTTGATGGGTAATTTAATTAGTGAACAAATTATTTCTGAGCAAAGAGCCCCCATCTCTCTGTGTGTGACTGCATGTGAGTTTGCTTGCCTGTGTGTGCATGTTTGAGTGTGGGTGTGCACTACATGAAAGTGTGCGTGTCTGCAAGTGTGTATGTGTATTTGTGTGTTTTCTTGTGCACACCTATGTATTCGGTTATGTACAGATACTTGCTTTGTGCACACAGCCATGCATGGGTGTGTGCTTGTGTGTTTGCTGTATGCATGTGTGTGTGAGCTGTCAGGTGAATGCAGGCATGTACTCGTGTGTAAGTGTGTGCACGTGTGTGATTTTGTGAGTGCTTGTGTTTGTGTGTACGAGTTTGTACGTGTGTTTGTGTGGGTGGGTCCATGTGTGCGCATGTGTTTGTGTGGGTGAGTCCGTCTGTGCACGTGTCTGGGTGGGTCTGTGTGTGTGCACATGTGTCTATGTGGATGGGTCCGTGTGTGTGCATGTGTGTGGGTTAGTCCATGTGTGCACATGTGTCTGTGTGGGTGGGTCCGTGTGTGGCATATGTGTGTGTGTGGGTCGGTGTGTGTGCACATGTGTCTGTGGGGGTGGGTCTGTGTGTGTGCATATGTGTGTGGG